>JAODAL010015184.1:0-84794 GCA_025379985.1 Phyllomedusa bahiana | reverse complement strand
TCCAGAATGTGTGAACCTGTTTTTGCGTTTACATACGGCGCTTTGTAGGCAAATACGAAATTTGGGCTCGGGAAAAACCCCTTTTAACTTGGTTGGCTGTTCTAATTTGAGTCAGTTATGGGGTAAAAATTTGACCAAATAACTGAACAGGAACCCCCCTACGGTAATGTCAGCACCAGCTAGAAAGAAGGGGAGGGGGGGGCCCAAGATCCACTATAGATCATAAGGGGCGCACCCCTTTTCCCCGTCATTAGTGATTCAAGTTTGACAAAAACCTGTTTGTTTAATGTGATTCAGTAGACCCCCCCCCCCCCCCCGAAAGGTGGAGAGGGTTATGGGCAGTATTTTGCGTTGCGTCCATCAGTATTGCAAAAACCCAAAAAAGAAAAGGAGTTGACCCAAAACAGGATGAAAAGTAAATGGAAGTTTTTGCATGTCTTCTGTTTCCCTAAGACTGAACTGGTGGATTTCAGGGGTGTGAAGGGCGAAATACACCAACCTGGATTTGACCCCAGAGTTTCCAAAAATAATTGAAAAAATAACTCTTTCCCAGAGAGCAATATCCCAAAATAAAAAATGCGGTTCAAAAACGGTTTTGTTATGACAAACACCTGTTTTTTTGAAAGGTATTTACACCAATAACTCAAAAAAATCGGGAAGTTTTTTGCAAGAGTGCAATCTAGTGCGTTTAGGGATGCTTTTCCTCGGCACAGTGACAAGTGGCAGATTTTAACATGGCTGGTTTATTTAAGGGCTGTACATCAAGAAGCTGACGGGTGTGATTGGCTCTTTTTTTTGGATTGAGGGTTTTCCTTTCTTTTTCCATAGTTCTTTGCCCATGACGCGCCATGTGGTCAGGCCCCTTTTTAAAAAAAAACGATTTTTTCCACGAATGTAGGAAATTCGGCTATTCGAATCAAATTTTTTTGAAATTCTAAATAAATTTCCCTTCGTTAGAATCGATTTGTATATCTAGTTCAATTTTGCCCCTAGTTTGGCATAAAGAATATAAATGTGTTAATTCTAAAATTTGCGGTGCACACGTCCCAGAATGCTCCAAATTTTTGCCCTGAAAAAGTGTCATACCGACGCTTTCGGTCAGGTTTGGAATACGACTGTTATGTTATATAAAAGTTACTAAAGCTTTTTGCGCCAATAACTAACACAGCCCCGTTCTTACATCTCCCAAAATTTTTTTTTAAAACTTCTTGTGTATTTCCTCTGCTATTCCTTCTGAAATGTATTATATCAAATCTGTTTACAAAGGGTGTTATGATTTTCGTTAAAGCGTTTTGAATTTTCTAATAGTCGTGATAGTATTAAATTTAAATGCCCGCAAATGCAGGTCAGTAGACTAAGGGGTTTGTTTACACCAAGGGCGATATGTATGAAGGGGGACTGCGCCAGAAACTTGCATAAAAAGCAGTAGGGGTGAGTACTTAGTTTTGTAACAGTGCACCCCAAAATTTTGGTGCGAAAAAAGCAACGGCTGAAATTAAAGCCCCAAAAGTTTTTTGGGTTCATTTGGGGGGTTGCAATACATTATGAATTGAACATTTATGATTTTTGTGCAAAAACATAGTCGCTTTAAAGTAAGACAGTAAAACCGGTTTAAAGGTGGTTGCCCTAATCCAGACTTGTGGTATTAGTCTCATGCATTGATGTTTGAACTGGAAAAAACGGTTCAAACATTTTAGCACATTCTAACTGCCTTAAAGGAGTTGTTCTTTTCGAGCTTTCACTGTCAGTGGCCCGGTAGTTTTAAATGGGGGCGTGCTTCTTGGTTGTCTCTTTGCTCCCTCTTCCCCCCCCCCATAGCAACCCGGCAAATAGAATTCTATACAGGGGGGGGGGGGGGGGGGGGGGGTTTGCTGCAGATTAACCCCGTGTGTGCCTGCCTAGGCCGTTGCAGGAAGGGCTGATCTATGAGTGTAGAGGGGAATGGGTGGTTTTTGTAAAAGAGCAGGGGGATGCAAGTGTTTTTTTCCCCTGCTTAGCTTACAAGTACCCCAAACTCCAGCAACAAAAAGGGAAGGTTTAAAATCAGGATGTTCACTAAAACAGGAGGAAAAAAGTATTCATGCCCGATCTGTTAGTTTAGTATGTCACAGTTCCCAAAAACATATCATGATTATAGTAAAAGCGGGTCCTGCTGTCACATTTTGGTAGAGAGCAGGAGGAAGCGGGACAACCCGGGTTAATCCCGGCCCCCGCAGGACATAGAGCGAGTCCCTCCCCCTCCTTCCCCAAACAGATGATTTGTGCGGGAGGGGTCTCGCTCCCCCTGTCTTAAAGGTGATGAGTCTTCAGACCCGACAGCCGTAAGATAAGGATCAAAAGGTTGCTATATAGAAACTTGAGAAGGATGTAGTAAAAACTAAAAGGGCTAGCTCAAAAATCAGTGGACATTTGTAATGAAACATATAGCAAAGCTGCTTTTTTTTTAAAAAATCTTTTAAATTAAACCCAATCTTGTAGCGAGGGCAACCCTTTAAAGCATTTAGAAATTTTTTGTCGGCATTTAAAGTTTAATTTTTTTTGCCTTATTTAAATAGGGGGTTGTGAAAAAGTCGGAGTTTGACCCCTAACATTTTTCCTTTATTTTATAGAAACTCCCTGGTTTGAATGGTTAACCCTTTTTTTTTTTTTATTTATATATTAGCATGTGGTATAACCATTACATTCACAAAAAGTTATTTATGTTGATGCAGTAGGTTTTTTTTACGCATTTCTATGTCTTGTGTCCCTAACACGCTTATTAGCACCAGGTGCAGAGCCCTATCCATGTCCCTTTCATTTCAAACGGAGATATAATGTATAAAAGTATAAAAGTCCGCCACCTAGTGGTAGCAATGGGCATTTGAGAGCTTTAGTTATGTGAGTGGGGAAATTGTTGCCATGTACTAAAGAAAATACGCATAATTTGAGTTTGAAGATATCTGGGGCATTAGCAAAGTAAGAGAACATGGATCCAAACAAATGTTAGATCCTTGGTGCCAAAAGACCCTGGACACATGGAGTAATGTGACTGATAGGCACTATAGCCTTGTGAAATGTATGCAACTGATAGGAACTATAGCCTTGTAAGACTATGTGGTGTTAGAAATAAAAAAAAAAAATATTGTGTTTTACTCTTCAAATATTTCTCTATTTAATCAATATTTTTTATTTTATCTTTTAGGATTCAATACAGCAAAGGGTGACCTTGTAAGATCCATCCTCTATCCCAAACCAGTTAATTTTAAACTGCACAGAGATGCAGTCAGATTTCTAATGGGGCTTGTGGCCGTTACAGTGATTGGAATGATATATACACCCATTATCTATGCAAAAAATGGAGTAAGTTGTTTTCCAGTTTTGGACTAAAACATGTTTATGTCAAACCCAAAAGGCTCTAATTTAACAAATAAAAGTTATATATATATATATATATATATATATATATATATATATATATATATATAAAATTTATTTTATAGCGCCATTGATTCCAGGGCGCTGTACATTCAGGGGGTTACAAACATAACATAAGTCAAACAAATTCAATGCTGACCGTGTGTGACAATCAACTGGCACAGAGGGAGAGAGGGCCCTGCCCGCGAAGGCTTACAATCTACAAGGAAGGGGGAAAGAGAGAGAAGGTGGGGACAGACATGTTTGTGGCGGTTGTAGTGACAGCAGGGGTACTATAATTTATGGGCTATCCTGAAAAGATGGGTTTTCAAATTGCATTTGAAGCTGGTGAAAGTGGAAGAGAGTCTGATGTGTTGGGGCAGTGAGTTCCAGTGTGTGGGGGAAGCACAAAAGAAGTCTTGATGATGGTTGTGTGAGGAGCTGATAAGAGGAGAGCAGAGAAGAAGGTCCTGTAAAGGAGTGGAGATTGCGTGAGGGGAAATATCTGGAGATTAAGGCAGATATGTATGGAGGGGAGAGGTTATGGAGAGCTTTGTAGGTCATGGTTAGCAACTTGAAGTGAATTCGCTGGGCAATGGGTAGCCAGTGAAGGGATTGGCAGAGGGGAGAGGCAGAGGAGTAACGAGGAGAGAGGTGGATTAGACAGGCAGCAGAGTTGAGGATGCATTGAAGGGGAGCAAGAGTGCAAGACTGGAGGCCAGTGAGAAGGATGTTGCAGTATTCTAGGCAGGAGATGACGAGGGCATGGACCAGCATTTTTGTAGCGGATTTTTGAGGTGGAGAAGGCAGGCAGAGGTAAGGGTGTGGTTGTGTGGTTTGAAGGACAAAGCGAAGACAAGGGTTATCCCAAGGCAGCCGACTTGCGGGACCGGTGAGAGTGTGGAGCCGTTGACTGTAATAGAGAGATGAGGTGGAGGGATGTAGTGGGACGGTGGGAAGATGATGAATTCAGTTTTCTCTACAAATATATATTTTATATATAATATATAAAATATATTATATAATATATATACACTCACGGCCACTTTATTAGGTACACCATGCTAGTAACGGGTTGGACCCCTTTTGCCTTCAGAACTGCTCAATTCTTCGTGGGATAGATTCAACAAGGTGCTGGAAGCATTTCCTCAGAGATTTTGGTCCATATTGACATGATGGCATCACACAGTTGCCGCAGATTTGTCGGCTGCACATCCATGATGCGAATCTCCCGTTTCCCCCCATCCCAAGATGCTCTATTGGATTGAGATCTGGTGACTTGTGGAGGCCATTTGAGTACAGTGAACTCATTGTATGTTCAAGAAACCAGTCTGAGATGATTCCCGCTTTATGACATGGCGCATTATCCCGCTGAAAGTAGCCCTCAGATGTTGGGTACATTGTGGTTATAAAGGGATGGACATGGTCAGCAACAATACTCAGGTAGGCTGTGGCGTTGCAACGATGGTCAATTTGGGACCAAGGGGCCCAAAGAGTGCCAAGAAAATATTCCCCACACCATGACACCACCACCACCAGCCTGAAACCGTTGATACAAGGCAGGATGGATCCATGCTTTCATGTTGTTGACGCCAAATTCTGACCCTTTCCCTCCGAATGTCGCAGCAGAAATCGAGACTCATCGGACCAGGCAAACGTTTTTCCAATCTTCTACTGTCCCAAATTTCGATTAGCTTGGGCAAATTGGAGCCTCAGTTTCCTGTTCTTAGTTTGAAAGGAGTGGACCGGTGTGGTCTTCTGTGCTTTTAGCCATCTGCTCAAAAGCCGTATGTGCGTTCAGAGATGTCTGCTGCTACCTTGGTTGTAACGGGTGGCTATTTTGAGTCCTGTTGCCTTCTATCAGCTCGAACCAGTCTGCCATTCTCCTTTGCCTTGGCTTCAAACAGGCATTTCCCCCCCCAAGGACTGCATCACTGGTGTTTTTTCTTTTCGGACCATTCTCTGTAACCCTAGGTGGTTGTGCGTTGAAAACCCCGGAGTCAGCAGTTTCTGAAAATACTCGGGACCAGCCTTCTGGCACCAACAACCATGCCACGTTCAAGGACACTCAAATCCCCTTTTTTCCCCCATACTGATGCTCGGTTTGAACTGCAGGAGATTGTTTTGCCATGTCTACATGCCTAAATGCCTGAGTTGCCGCCATGTGATTGGTGATTAGAAATTAAGTGTTAACGAGCAGTTGGACAGGTGTACCTAATAAAGTGGCCGGTGAGTGTATATATATAACAGATTTCTGTCAGGATTGGTTGCAGCAGGAAGTCTGCTATATGTGTGCCTTCAAGGGGCCTGGTCTCGGTTGAGGAAGCCAGCAGTGTTAGGTCAGTAATGCTAAGTATTGAAGTATTGTAGTAGCCATTATTATGGTTATGGACTGACTTCCTTGGAATGCCTGCAGTGTTGGTTTGGAGGCTGTTCCTTAATCCCGGGGCAGGCTTTTGACAAGCTTGTGGAGGCCTTTTAAAGCCTTTGGTAATTTGGACACAAGGCGGGGTGTGGTCATTTACCAGGGGGTTGGGAGCCACAGGTAGTGCTAAGATGAAGGCTCTTACGCGAAGGCTTGAAGCAAGAACGTAATAGCTAGTAGGAGACTGGCCAAAGTGGTTGGTGGTGGGACTTGACGATTGGTCCAGGCCATGGTTAGAAAGGGAATGCGCGTGTAGTTAGCGGGCAGATGGCTGATGTTTTGTTGTATATATATAAAATTATATAAAATATATATATATATATATATATATAAAATTTTATTTTTTTCTTCATAAAGCACCTCATTTTCTTTAGCAAGGCAGTGGTCGTCTTGGATGTGTTTTTGGGGTCCTCATCAGTGGCGTGGCTACAGGGTTTTCAGCAGTTATGCTTGCAACTGGATCCTTGAGCCAGGGGAGCCCTCAGGTCCCCTTCGCCACACTGCTTCATCGCTGGGTGACTTAGACCCAGCAATGCAGCGATTGCAGTTTAAACAGCCAGGATGCACTGATCCCGGTTGTTCAGCCACTGGAGGCAGCGGAACGCTACACTGATGGAATCGCGCTGCTGCCTGTACTAGGCAGTAAGACTATCGCTAGGCTTAGGGCTTAGTGGTATCCCAGAGCAGGTGGCATAATGTCATGCCACCCAATCCGGATTCAAAGAGGAGTTCAGCCGGAGAACAAGTGAGTATTATTATTTTTTTTTTTTAATTGAGGGACCCTATACCTAGCTAACCAACTACTACGGGGGCCTATATATACCTAACAAAACTGTTGGGGGATCCCTTTATTACTAACTAGGATTAGGGCTTAGTAGACGCTGGAAGTGGCGTTCTGAGGGGCGGCTTGATGACTTTCACACACCCACCCGGATTCACAGAGGAGTGCAGTGGGAGAACAGGTGAGCATTATTATTTATTTACTTTTATTAAATTTCGAGCCCTATATATAACTAACTGCTGGAAGGCCCTATATATACACTTAGTGGGGGGGCTTATATACACAACTAACTAACGACTTGGAGGTCCTATATATATATATGCCTAACTAACTACTGGGGGGTCCTATGTATACCTAACTACTGAGAGCAGACCCTATACACCTCCCTAACTAATGGGGGACCTATGTACCTACTTATCTATGGGGGGCCCTATATACCTAGAGTGAAGGAAATAATTATTTGATCTCTTGTTGATTTTGTAAGTTTGTCCACTGTCAAAGACATGAACAGCCTGTAATTTTAAGGCTAGGTTAATTTTAGAGAGTAAGAGATAGAATATCCAAAATGAAATCCAGAAAATCACATTGTATAAATTACATAAATTTATTTGCATTTTGATCCCTCTGGCAAACAAGACTTAATACTTGGTGGCAAAGCCCTTGTTTGCAAGCACAGCAGTCAGATGTTTTATGTAGTTGATAATGAAGTTTGCGCACATGTCAGGAGGAATTTTGGTCCACTTCTCTTTGCAGATTATCTCTAAATCACTAAGATTTTAAGGCTGTTGCACGGCAACTCCGAGCTTCAACTCCCGCCATAAGTTTTCTATGGGATTAAAGTCCGGAGACTGGCTAGGCCACACCATGACCTTAATGTGTTTCTTTTTTAGCCACTCCTTTGTTGCCTTGGCTGTATGTTTTGGGTCATTGTCTTGCTGGCTCCATCCATTCTCCCATTGATGCAGTGAAGTAGTCTTGTGCCCTTAGTAGAGAAACACTTCCAAAACATAATGTTTCCACCTCCATGCTTGACAGTTCTCCTGCTCCAAACATGACGAGTAGAGTTAATGCCAAAATAGCTCAATTTTTGACCACAGCACCTTCTCTAATCACTCACAGAATCATCCAGGTGTTCATTGGTAAAATTCAGGTGGGCCTGCCTTCTTGAGCAGGGGAACCTTGCAGGCACTGCAGGGTTTTAAATTATTACAGCGTAATGTGTTATCATTGGTTTTCTTGGTGACTGTGTTCCCAACTGCCTTGAAATCATTAACAAATTGTCCCCTTGTAGTTTTAGGCTTATCTCTCACCTTCCTCATGATCAAGGATACCCCATGAGGTGAGATTTTGCATGGTGCCCCAGATCGATGTTGATTGACATTTTGTATTTCTTCATTTTCTTTCTGTTGTACCAACAGTTGCCTCCTTCTCACCCAGCGTCTTACTTATGGTTTTGTAACCCATTCCAGCTTTGTGCAGGTCTATGATCTGGTCCCTGACATACTTAGAAAGCTCTTTGGTCTTGCCCATGATGTAGAGGTTAGAGTCTGACTGATTGAGTCTGTGGACAGGAGTCTTTTATCATGGTGGCTATTTAAGAAAGATGTCTTTAATGCAGGTAACGAGTTGATTAGGAATGTCTAACTGGTCTGTAGGAGCCAGAACTCTTAATGGTTGGTAGGGGATGAAATACTTATTTCTGTCAGCAAAAAGCAAATAAATTTATATAATTTATAGACTGTGATTTTTTGGATTTTATTTTTGATCTTCTATCTCTCAACCGAACCTACCCTTACAATTATAGACTGTTCAACAAGGGATCAAATAATTATTTTCTTCACTGTACTTATTATGGTGGGCCTTTATACATACCTATTGATGGCCTATGTACCTACTTATTGGGTGAGCCTTATATACCTACCTCCTGAGGAGACCCTACATACCAACCTATCTGCGTTCCTTTTAGGTATGTTATACCCTAAAACTTTGTCAGATAAGAAGGCAGACTCTTCTTATTAAGTAGATAAAGTCCCCCTTCAGTATATGGTTCAACTACCTTTTGTGGGCATTATATAGCTACCTTTTTTTTTTTTTTTTGGGGGGGGATATATTGAAGGGGAACTTTACCTACTTAATAGGAAGGGTCTGTCACTTATCTGACTTATGTTTAGGGTCTAATCTACTAAAAGGAGCGTCTACCTATCTGCCTGCCTTTTTTTTGGGGGGAGGAGGGGAGGGTTGGCTACTATATTGAGTGTGTTCCTACCTACTGGTGGTAAATTCTGCAGGGAGTTGTGGCCAGGAGATGACGTCAAGTCGGTCTGGATCGAATGAAGAAAGAAAAGAGAAAACGATTCATCAGAAAAGACGTCACGTGAGCCTGTGAACACTGCTATCTACCACTATATGGTCTTTGTATGGGATGGGGGTAATATATGGTTTGCACAGCCTGTGTACACTAGTTTCTACCACTATATGGTCACTTTATGGTAATAATACTAGTTTTAGTTTAACAGTTTACATTCAATAACAGTATGATAGTATTATTAAGACCATTTATGGCGGTATTATTAGGTGCTTGTATATTGTTGTTATTGATATTATTGTTCTTGCTATACTGATTTGGTCAGTAACAATATGATGGTGTTAGTCACTTTATGGTTGTGATATGTGGGATATTTTGGTCCTTGTATATTGCTGTCATTGGTAATATTGTTCTTGGACTTTCCAAAACTGGTCAACAGGAGTAGAGATCTTCTATTCACTAAAAAATCAAAATCAATCCTAATCTTAAAATGTAACTGTTATTACCTCTATTAACCATAAAAAGCCTCAACAAGGCAATATAACCATGACAAAAAAAAAATCAAAAACAGACTGATAGGAACTGATCCACCAACCCAATTTAGACAAACAATACAAACAATACACACAATATACAGAGAGAGTAAGGTATGGGGTATAATGAGAACAAAGAATAATAGGAAATCTTTTCCCTCTATCTGTCCCTATTCATACCACTTACCCTCAAAAGGACCTTTGCAAGGTAACTGTTCCAATAAGAATGACCCCACAAAGCTAAGTTATCCTAATGGAGTGTCCCTACATTTACTGTCCTCAATCCTCTGCAATCTTTGGTCTAGATACACAAGGAATTATAGGATGTAAAGATATAAATAGAAAAAGGATAAAGGTCCCATATAGGGTAAATCTTCCCTTTCAGTCAAGCAAAATATCTATCATATAGTAATTTTTGCCCTAGAAAACATGAAACAGCTTTTATATTCCTCCAATATAAGTAAAAATCAAAATCGAGAGTCATCAGTGGGGAGTACCTACAAATAAGAAAAATTGTTCTACAAAAAAACATTGTCAAGGCACCAAGATCAGTAAATTAATTTACCTAAGTTTAGGCATACATGAAAGTCAGAAAAATATTGTGATGGTGTGTCCAAAAGAGGATACAAAGGGAGTGGGAGCTGGTCCACTCTACCAACTAGTGGGAGGGAAATTTATATCCCCTTCCAAAAGTGACACCCCCTCCCTTAATCAGTCACATTGCTCTCCCCTCTTATAATCATATTATATTAATCCATCTACTCTATGGCCCCTCTCTACCATATCCTGTCACTTATACCATGTGAGTATATCATATTCTTTTAGAAAGTCTGCATATCGCGATTTAGCCATTCCCAAGTAAGTTTGACGTCTATAACTGCTTATTGCGCAAGTCTCAGACAGCACAATCGCACCTCAATTCACCTCACAGTGCATGCGCTGGCTTTCAGTTTCACAGGCGCATGCATGGTGAGTTCACTCAGTAGAGAAATGCGCCCGCATGCTCGCCACCAACACTTCTCAGGCTTATCTGCATCCCATAAAGACACCGAATGGCGTCACAAGGACAGCCGAATTACCGACAGCTCCCGAGGCATCTCCAATTACACTATCACCCTCCACATAGTGTATAGGAAAGGCTGTAACAGATATAGATAGATAAAGTGATGGCTAAAGTAAATCGCTCTCGGATCCCTTTGCCACATATTGTCCAGCAAGAGTTACAGCAAGATACATAGAATGATGGCAGGAATAGATACATGTTCACAATCATATAATAGGGGCTATCATCCCCTGTGGGGACAGCGAGATGGTGGTTATTACATGGACCAAGGAGGTTTGGCGTTCCCTGGACCTCAGTGCCCCACCCCGAAAAAAAAAAAAAAAAAAAAAAAAATATATATATATATATATATATATATATATATATATGACCATCCTAATTTTTCAAATGTGAGGATACCAATAAGGTCTTTTTTAAAATAGACAGACTAGGAATTTTAATTAGATATAAGTAAGCACATCATAAAAAGCTTGTAAATGTAATTTTTCATTAACCCAGAAGGACATGTGTCTTTAGCTTGAAAATGCAATAGCACTCCTTCTGCAAGATTAAATGGTCCCAATCATCACCTATCACACGTGGTTTTATCAGATCAATCCCCTGAAAGGATATAGCTTCAGGTTTTCCTCATGCTTGTCTCGTACAAGTTGGGCAATAGGGGTATCCATATCATGCCATATGTCCCCTATATGCTCCAAAACTCTCATTTTGTCTTACCTACATAATTTATTGGCCATGAACACATGGCCATATATATCACTCTACTCAAGAGGCAATTGAATTAAAGTCTTAATTTAAAATTTTTGGCCCGTTGAGTATCCTCTAAACTGCTTAGATTGACAAATAAATTTACAGAAACCACAGGACCCACATTTGTAGCATCCTTAAGGCTTCCTGTCAAGCCATGTATCCTTTCTTGATGGGGCTGAAAATCACTGTTTACCATTTGATCTCCTTTGCTTTGTCCTCTACGAAATGTTATAGGGGTCTTTCTGTAAGTAACATTTTTAAGTCATTATCCTAGAGTAAAATGTTCCAATATTTATTAAGAATTCCACAGATTTTGGTTGCCTGAGAGTCCTATGTTCCTATGATCTGTAAATTGTGGTACCAGTAGTTATGGCCTATCTATCCCTAAAGCTGTCCAATATGCCTCTCCAATGTTTTCTCTGGGGTATCCCCTCTTTAAGAACCTCTCATGCATATCCTTAGCTTGTGACTTAAAATATGTCAACTTAGAACAGTTCCTTCTCAGGCATAAGAACTGCCCCTGAGGAATCAAGTGGCCTCAGGTGGCAGCTCTCCCATCAAAGGAGACTGTTGGTGGCAATATTTTTTCTATATGCTTTCGTGTCAATAGTGCAATCTATATTCTTCATTATTAGGACATCCAAAAAAGGCAGGACATACTCATTGGTCTCATATGCAAAATGTAAACCTCATTTTTTATTCAGACCTTCCAGAAAGGAAATAAAGGAGGATAGGCTATGATGCCATAAGACAAATATGTCATCAATATATCTTGACCACATCTCGATGTTACTTGTGACATCCTTCATGGCTTCCGTGAAAACCACTGTACTCTTCCACCAGCCCAGGGCAGATTCGCATATGTTGGAGCACTAGGCTCCCCATTGTTGTGCCCCTAAGCTGGTGGTAAATTTTGCAGTCAAACAGAAAAACATTGTTTTCCAATGAGAACTTAAAAAGAGATACAAAAAATGCATTATGCGCCTTGTATTGAGCTCCCCCCTGTCTCCAAGAACCATTCCATAGCTCTGAGACCTCTCTCATAAGGAATAGAGGAATACAAACCCTTGACATTGATACTACATAAAAAGGTTTGATGTCAACAGTTACTCCTTCTAGTTTAGAAAGTAGATCTGAAGTATCTCGCAAGTAAGAGGGTAATGACAGGACAACATTTCTAAGAATCTTATCAACATACAGTATATGCCTAGATTTTATGTAATACTATTGATACCATATACTCTGGATCTCCCCTTTAGTGGCTCCAGGCCCTTGTGTATCTTCAGAAGTCCACAAAAGATGGCCATTCTTGGGTACTTAGGTAGAAAAAAGTCATATTCCTGTTTACTAATTAGTTTTTTTACTGAGGACATCCCGTACCAATCTCTGGATTTGTTCAAATAGCGAGGGAGTGGGGACTGCATCTAATATCTTATAGCAGTTTTTATCTTGCTAAGTCAAAAGTTTAAATACATTTTGTTAGTATTTGGTAGCATTGCCCTTAAACTGTATGACTTGGTTCAAACATTTTGGTTATACTTCCAAAAGCTCCTCACAATAGTTGTGAGGTAGGAATTTTAGCCCATTCTTCCTGATAGAACTGGTGCACCTGAGCCATGTTTGTCGGTTGCCTCGCTCGCATCTGCCCATACATTTTCCATAGGATTGAGATCAGGGTTTTGTGATGGCCACTCCAAAACATTGAATTGGTTATGCTTAAGCCACTTTGAAACCAGTTTGGCAGTCTGTTTTGGGTTATTGTCCATTTGGAAGATCCATTTCCGCCCAAGCTTTAACCTTCTGGCTGATGTCTTGAGATGTTGCTTCAGTATTGCCAAATAAACTAATTTCATTATGATGCCATCTACTTTGTGAAGTGCACAAGTCCTTCCTGCAGCAAAACAACCCCAAAACATGATGCTGCCACACCCGTGTTTCACAGTTGGTCACAGTTTAACAATGGTAATTATGGTCACACAGTTCAATTTTAGTTTTGTCAGACCACAGGACATGTCTCCAAAAATGTAGGTCTTTGTCCCTGTGTGCATTTGCAAACAATTTACCTGTTATATGTTTCTTTGGGAGTAATGCCTTCTTCCTGGCAGAGGCCCCTTTACCCCTTTTTGATTTATCATTTCACGGGAAAAATTTGACACAATTTTACTAGCTTCCCTAAAACTTTTCACAAGGTTTTTGTTTTTGTTTTTTGAGTTGATATTACAGTTGACTTTATCTCTGGACACAAACCCCATTCCTTCCTGAGGGTTGATGACTGGAATTCCCTCTTTTTTACTTGAAATAATTTTTGTATCTGAAATCGGGAAATTGCACCCAAGGTGAACCGACTTGTGCATGTCCACAATTTTTTCCTGGTTTTGGCCGTTTCTTTAACTTTTGTGATGTTGCACACGAACAGGGGTGGTTTGGTTAAATTAAAATTGCCACAGGTGTGTATTAAACTAGATTTTGCCAAAAAATCAAAGCTTCCAAAGACTGACTCATCATATGGGTTGTCCCAAATTGTTTAAAAGATAGCAAACCCTATGTATATAAACTTTTGACTTTGCAAAAAAGTAAAAAAAAATCCCTTAAAAAATTCTCTCTCCTCATTTTTGTGGCATTTGGGAAATTAAATTTTTTGGTAATTTTTTAATTAAAAAACACTACACTTTGTAGGCCATATTACAATATTCAGCAGGGTCTAACCAGTTGATTTGTTAATGGGAAAAATAATTTTCCCCAAAATGTGCATCTATTCCCCTTTTAAATAAAACCCCCATGATTTATTTGCCTTGGTGCTGCTGCCTGCACTGCTGCTCAATTAAGTTTATGTCCACCAGGATTCCAAGTGCTTCCCCGTGCATTTTTCCCCGTGTTTTGCCATTTAACTTTTTAACATGAAATTTTGGATTTTTCCTTTCCCTGTGAAAACCTTGCATTTATCTGTGTTAAACCCATCTGCCATTTCTCTGCCAGGCCTCCAACCTTTCCCCGACCCCCTTTGTAAAAAAACTTACCCCTCTATTGTGTGGATTACTTTACAGGTTAGTATTCTGCAAAGATCGTTTTCTATTTTTGCAATCCTGTGTAAGTTTTTTATGAAAATATTAAGGGATGGGCCCAATACTGAGCCGTGGTCCCCCCACTAGTAACGGGATCCAGTCTGAGTATGTAAAGTTAATTATACCCCTTTGTTTTCTATCAGGAGCCAGTTGCTTACCCATTGCACAATTTTCCCCCCGCCCCAAGCTTTCCAATTTTACTTCCCAATCTTTTTGGGGAAAACGTATCAATGCTTTAAAAAACTAGATAATGAAATCCAGTGCCTCACCCCGACCCGTCGGGAATTAATTCCTCATAGGGTGTGGATTAGTTGACAGGATGATCCTTCAAAAACCCCCATCCTGGAACGACGTTATACATTTTATTTTCAGTGAGAAAATTTTTTTGGATAGCATCTCTTAAAAAACCTTCAAATTTTTTTACGAAAAACAGAGGTTAAATTCCAGTTTAGTTTCCAGGATCATTTTTTTGACCCCTTTTTTAAAATTTTGGGCACCATATTTTTTTTTTTTTTTATTTTTTGTTTTTTTTTTTTTTTTGGGGTGGGTGTTTTTTTTTATTTTAATTTTTGGGGGGTTTTTGGGGAGACAAGAAACAATTTAAGTTGGGAATTTTCCTCCCCCTTTTTTATCAAAAAGGAAAGGGGCTCTCCTCGGTAAATACAGTGGAAAAGAAATTGTTTTTAAAAGGTTTTTCTTTTTCTTCATCGTCCTCTTATCCTCCCCCAGTACTTTTTAACGGGCCAACATTTTTTTTTTTAAACTTTTTACTATTTTTTTTAGTTAAAAAATATTTTGGAGTTACTTTTACTTTTATGGCTAAACATCTTTTTTGTCCTGTTTGCTGCCTTAAAAATTTTTTTAGATTTTTTTTTTTTTTCCTTATGCTTTTTAGGCCTCTTCACTGCCCTTGTTTTTTTAAAAGAAAAAACTTTATTTTTTTTTTTTATTGCTCCTTTTTACTCTCTGTTTTTTCCACATTTGGGTTTTTTTCCCGTTTCTAATAAATTTTTTTTACCATAGGGATGTACCTCTCCCAGTGGGAACCTAAAATTTTTTTAAAGATCTCCCATTTAATATTTTTTCTTTTATTTTTAAACACCTTGTCCCAGTCATACGGTTTTTGGGCTCCCCTTGCAGGTAAAATTTGCCTCAAATTCGTGTTTTTTTGTGGCTCTGAAAAAAACTCTATTGAAAGGTAAATTTTGGAGTTTATTATATTATGGTCCCCATTTTCCTAGGTGCCCCTCTTCCTGAATTTTTTTACTCTGTCGGATTTGCAATTTTAAGTTTAGAAGGGCCTTCCCCCCTTTGTCAGTTCCTGCACCATTTTAGAAAAGGAATTATCTTTTAGTTATAGACAAAACATGTTTCCTTTGTGAGAGCTTTTAAGGTTTCAGATCCCAATTTTTGTCTGGGTAGTTAAATCGCCCCTAATAACAACTCATTTGATTAGCGCCTATCTATTTGGGCCCGAGGGATTCTTCTATGGGTTCTTTAATTTCCCTTTTCGATCTATTGAATTTAAAATTTCTGTTATTATTCCCTGTAATTTACCCAATAATTCCCCCCTGTTGTTACCTTTTAACCTTTCTTCCCCCCGTGTTGGCTTCAGAAGGTTTTAATAGAGACATACACCTTCCCCCCTTCCGGGGTTTTTTTCGGCATTTAAAAAGACTGTAACCCTGTATGTTAACTGCCCAGTATGCTCTCGTCCAGCCGTCTCGTTACCCCAATTTTTCATATTTTTCTTCTGCAAATTAAAAAATTTAGTTATTTATTTTGTTGGTTGACCCGGCAGGGGGAAAAGCAATTTATAGATTTTTTCAGTTTTTTTTCCTTCTCCCTTTTTTTTTAAAATATTGCTAAAACCCCCTCCCTCCACTTCAACCCCCTTTTTTTTTTCTAATTCTAGTCGCTATCTTCACTTCTTGCCGCATTGTGCGTTACCCCCCCCAGTCCCCCCGTTTTTAAATATTTCTCCCCCAACTTCCTAGCCATTTTGCTCCCCTAAGCTGCCCCCCTCCCCCTTTGGTGCAAACCCCCTCCTAGCATAAAGTTTGTAGCCAAAAACAGAAATCCCCGCCCAGTTCTCCAAAAACCCCAAAACCCTCTTTTTTTCACCAATTTTTGAGCCATTATTCAACTCTCTAATCTCCCCTGCCTCTTGGTATTGCCCCTGGAACAGGTAAATGTCGAAAAAATTTCCCTGGAGGTCCTTGCCTTGAGCTTTTGGCCTAAGTCCCTGAAAATTTTATTTTTTTAAGGAATCCCCTCCCCTAACCCTTTGTATTGGTACCAATGTGGGCCCTGCACCTGGGTTTCACCATCCCCACCCAGCAAAACTGCCAGCCCCATCCCCCGATATTCGAACTTGGGCCCCGGGGGAAACAACCAGTTCGACGATCCCCCGGGCTTTGTGGCAGTTGCCTACGTGCCCCCCTTTAAAGGATCCCCAAAATACTTGCACCCGTCTAGCCCGCCTGCACCTTTCCCGATCTTCTGGAGCAAAAAGGGTGTGTCTTGCACGCAGTACTATTTCTGAGCCGAATCCCCCCCCATCCCCCAATCTTGCAAATTTCCCCCCTCCCCTTTTTCTAACTTTACCCCGCTGCTGCCCCATGTTCCTGCACCTCCATGCTCCATCCTCCCCAGCATCTAACCTGCGGTGATTGCTCAGGAAAAGCAAACTCGTTCCCAAGTTGGCAATGGTTCAGTGTTTGCCATTGCTCATTTAATCCGAAAACGGGCTTCTAAAGTGCGTGTGCACACATCCCGCACAGCAGTATGGACCCCCGAATGTTGGTCAAGGGATGGCATACTTTTTACAAGTTGTGGGACCGGACAGCATTGTCAAACTGGAATTCATGGGGATGTTACAAAAAAGAAAATACAGATACAATATAAAAAAGTCCCAATTTAAGTCCCCCCACTTAACAAACCCAACACTTAACAAAAAGCCACTCCACCTGGATTTTTCCCCCTAGTCTACTTTGCTTTTCCCCCTTTTATCCAAAGCAGTTCGCTGTGCGCACAATCTCTCCTTGGAAAGGGAAAAGTAGTAAACTTCTGGTTTCAACTGTAGGTATTTAATAGATCCCTGAATGCCAGTTTAATGATAGGAGAATGTTCCTGACAAACTACGTTTTTTTTTCCCGAAAAAACCTCTCTTGCTTCCTGTAACCAATAATCATCAAAGCTGGAAGATATGAAACCTGCAATTGAGTAAGATCCAAAATACAAATAGACTTTCCAAAATTGATCAACAGGATGAGAAATCATCTTTTCACAAAGAAATCCAAATCAATCCCAACTTAAAAATGTAACTTTTATTACCTTATTAACCATAAAAAAGTCTCAACAAGGCAATATTACATGACAAAACATTAGTATTGAGCGATTTAATCGAGAAAAGTTAAAATCGAGTCGATTTTTACATTTTTCTCGATTCGATCTGATTTTTTCCCTAAACGTCCGCCAACGTCATATGCTGGATTTGCCATCAATGCGTTAGTAGAGGAAAGAATCTAAAGAGTTTAACCATGAACATGAACAGGCGCATGCGTCTAAAGCATGAATTGATGTGGAGGAGTCACTTGGAGAAAAAAGGCCACACAGGTCCTGAGCTTCCAACCACTGTGACATCCTCTGTCTCCTCCTCCTTCGCCACTTTCAAGACCAAGCGTTCCTCTGCTGCCGATGTGCCGGAGTAGCATGAGCAAGCACCATCTCCAGTCCCAGACATTTTCGGCTGATTCTCACTGCCACCACCAGAGACACAGCCTACTCCTTTTCCTTTGATCTGCCGGTCAATCTGGCAGCCAGTCTTCTGTACCAGGTGTGGGAGCATAAGAAACACTTTCACCCCAACCATCTGAAAGCCAAAAGTCTGAATGTCGGCATTGCCAGGCTTTTGGCCTTGGAAATAAATTGCCCCTTTTCCCCATGGTGGACACAGATGGGTTTTTCCCCCATGTCATGGCCCTGGCATTTCCCCCGATACCAGATACTGAGCAGGCATTTCTTTGCCAGAAAATCTGTCTCTGCCCTGGCCAGTCACGTGGCAGAAAAAATCTCCAGCGCGTTGGCTGCATCCGTGTCCACCAAACTCCATCTCACTACAGACACATGAACTAGTAAGCATTGTCAAGGGCGTTACATCTCACTGACTGCTCACTGGATGAGTTATGTGGATGACAGTGTCTCTGGTGATGATGGTGGGTCTCTGGGCTCGGCTGACACTCTTCCACACTGCTGGGATGGTGCAGCCAGCATTATCTCAGAACGCACATTAAGCACAGGTGGCGGGGTGATAACTGACAAACGTATCCATCTTTCTCCTGTGAATGTGGATCATTTGACATTTATCAAAATGAATCAAGCGTGGATCTCTGACGATTTTGTTGCCCCAGTTGCCAATATCACCAACTAGTAATCTATAGCATGTCTTCTTTACAATGTGAAATACACATTAGACATTGAAAAAAATCAATAGTCCTATTGAAAAAAATCTTATTCCAAATACTCATTTCTTCTTGCAAATTTTATTCTGAGTGTGCAAAAGGTCATTTTTTCTGGTTTTGGGATCAGACTACTATAAAAGGGGTGCCAGGGGTGCCAATAGGGCAGTACTCCTGTCAGTGGCCCTAATCAAAAAGGGGCCCAGTGATATGTTAAAAATAGGAACTATCAATGGGTGGGAGCCCCTGAAACGGTTAATAGATGACTGGCGGCAGCCCTGGCTAGCACTGCACCCCCTATAACTACGGCCCTGCCAGCTGAACCTCCATGTTCCCCATTGGGATATTCTTGCTGCCACCACATATATGACATGTTCTTGGTCCCTGGTGCAAAAAGCGTCTGGTCTCCTGCCAGTTAACATGTGCCATTTCCAATAACAGTGTCTTCTCATGTGTCAGATGGACTCCGTAGTAGCTGCTTGCGCTGTACCTGCTGTAGCTACGTTGTCCTCTCCTTTGAATTAATTATTTTAGTCTGTGAATTTTTTTCTGGGACTCTTAGAGCCAAATTTTCTTCACCAAGTTGTACCACGTATCCAGTTTACTGTTCTGGATGCTAATTCCAGCTTCTCCTCACCTGTTTCAGTATAAAAATTAACCTGATCATCTTCTCCCATTGACTCATATTTGAATCGGCGATTGATTGAGATCGAAAATTGACACGATTTTCTTTAAAATCGACAATCGGCTCGATCTAGGTTTTTAAGTGATCGCTCATCTCTACAAAACATCAAACACAGACTGGTAGGAACTGAATCCCAAATTAGACAAATAATACAAACAATAGGCCCTATATACAAATAATAATAGAAAATCTTTTCTCTCTATCTGTCCCTATTTATACCACTAACTATCAAAAGGCCCTTCACGGTGTAATTGTCCCAGTAAAAACAACCGCTGAAAACTAACTTACCCTAATGGAGTGTCTACATTCACTGGCCTCATCCTCTGCAATCTTTGGTCTGGATAAATAAAGTATTATAGGACGTAATTATGTAAATAGAAAAAGGATAAAGGTCCTATATACTGTAGGGTAAATCTTCCCTTTCATTCAAGGAAAATATCTATCATATATCAATTTTTTTTCCCCAGAAAAACATATAGCAGTATTTTATTTAGCTCCAATATATATAAAAAACAAAAGCAAATCTCAGACGTATGTCTTTCCAGGTCGAGAGCCCCATCAGTGGGGGTCCCTACAAAAAAAGAAAATTGTTTACAAAAAAAAAATTGTCAAGGCCCCAAAAGACAGTATCCCAACTAATTACAAATTTAGACATACCTGAAATAAGAGAATGGTTTCCCTTTTTATTCCCTCACGCAATCTCCCTCCTCACGGACCTTCTCCCTCTTCCCCCTTATCAGCTCCTCCCCCACAACCGTCCCCCAAGACTTCTCCCGGGGCTTCACCCCAAACTCTGGAACTCACTGCCCCAACACCATCAGACCCCCTCCATTTCACCAGCTTCAAAAGAACCTGAAAACCCCCTTTTCTTCGGGTTGCCTATAATCTAAATAACCCTGCTGTCACCCCACCCCCAAATCTGTCTGCCCTCACCTTCTTTTTTTTTCCCCCTCCTTGTAATTGTAAGCCCCGCGGGGGGGGGTCCTTCTCCCCTGTCGTGCCAATTGTCATTCATTAATTTCACTGTACTTTTTTGACTTAAAGTTGGTTTGTAACCCCCCCCGAATGTAACAGCGCCCTGGAATCAAGGCGCTTTTAAAAAAAATAATAAAAATAATAATAATAATAATCTAGTTAAAATTCCTAGTCTGGCTATTTAAAAAAAGATCTTATTGGAATCCTGACCTTTGAAAAATTAGGATGATCTCTTTATATATATATATTTTTGGGGCATTGAGGTCCTGGGAACGCCAAACCTCCTTGGTCTATAGATCCCCCCCCCATCTTTCTGCCCACATGGGGTGAGGCCCCCTTTTTAAAGATTTTTAAAATGTATCTATTGCTGCCATCATTCTATTTATCTATAATTGCTGTGACTTGCTGGACAATATGTTTCAAGGGAAGCCGAGAGAGATTTGCTTTTTTTTTCTCATATATTTTATTCTATAAAAAAATATTTACTTTTTTTAGGGCAAAAAATGTATATATGATAGATATTTTGCTTGACAGAAAGGGAAGATTTACCCCATATGGAACCTTTATCTTTTTTCCAACTACGTCATTACCTCCTATAATACTTTATGTATGTAGACCAATGATTGCAGAGGATTGAGGCCAGTAATTGTAGGGACACTTTACTAAGGTAAGTTAGTTTTGTGGGGTCGTCCTTATCAGGACCGTTACCCTGCAAGTGGTGTGAATAGGGACAGATAGAGGGAAAAGATTTTCTGTTATTTGTTCTCATTGTACATCACTCCTTACTCTTTCTATACTGTATAGTGTGTATTGTTTGTCTAAATTGAGTTGGTGGACCCAGTTCCTATCAGTCTGTGTTTGATGTTTTGTCATGGTTATATTGCCTTGTTGAGGCTTTTTTATGGTTAATAGAGGTAATAAAAGTGACATTTTGAGGTTGGGATTAATATTGGTCTTGGCATACTGGTTTGGTCAGTAACAGAATGATTGTATTTGTCACTTTATGGTTGTGTTATGTGGGGTATTATTTGGTCCGTGTATATTGTTATTGGTAATATTGGTCTTCGTATACTGTTTTTTTCAGCAATATTATGGTGGCATTAGTAACTATATAGTGGTGACCTGTGGTGATAATGTGGCCTTTGTAAACATATTGACCCACAGAATACAGATATGTCAATTAAACTGTTCAGTGTAAACTCCAACAGAAACTAATAAAAAAAAAAGCAAAGGAACAATTGCATGGTTTTCTTTTTTTGGGAGCAAGAGGGAACAGAGTCTTTGGCTGTATTACTTGTCTTTCTTTGGCCCTGTTTGAAATAAATTTTCTTCAATTAGACAATATCTTTAAACAGAAATCATTCTCTGCAGTGCGATAAACCACAGAAATCCATTATGTAGAGTAAGGAACCTGTTGTTGAAAAGTATTGGTCCACAGTCATTGTGGGTAAAAGGGCCCAAGCTGAAGTTTTGCACCTGGGCCAATGAGTCTTTAGCTATGACTCTGCTCGTTATGTTGAAATACTTTCTTGCGGTCCAAAGAGGAGGGGATCATGCTCTGCTTCAGTATGTCACAGTACATGTTGGCATTCATGGTTCCCTCAATGAACTGTAGCTCCCCACAGCTGGCAGCGCTCATGCAGCCCCAAACCATGACACTCCCACCACCATACTTGACTGTAGACAAGACAGTTATATAATGAAGAGCCATATACCCTTATATACTTATAACGTGAAACATTAATTAATAGGAAATATGGAATGGTTATAGGTTTAAGATATTTTATTACATTTATTGATAAAATAATTTTCTTCTTTGTTATCTTAAACAAATTTAGGCCTCCGCAAGAGACATCATTCTCTGGACATTGCTTCTCACAACTACCAGCATTCCTGCAGCTCTACCAGCTGCAGTCACTATCTGTATATTGTATTCCCAAACAAGGCTTAAGAGGAATGGCATATTCTGTCTAAGTGCACAGAGGATTAACATGTGTGGACAAATAAATATTATCTGCTTTGATAAGGTAAAGTATTGTTACATTTGTAATGATTTTTCTGTCACATCACTTGAATGGTATTGTGACAGAGCTGTGTGACAGATGTGTATGCCAAACCAAAGATGCAACTAATTGGGGAATCAGAAACTCTTACCTCTTAAATAACTAATTTTATTGTCACGGATGCTCCTCCTCCTCCTCCTCACACCGGATCACAGGAACATCCGTGTCCTGCTGGAGAGCGGCAGCGTAACCTGCATGTCGGGCTGCGGGCGCACTCGCTCCTCACCACTGTCCTGGCCCTACTCAAATGTATGCGCTCCAGCCGATGTCTCTGCCTCCTGGAGTGTGCGTTCCTGCTCCATAGGGCGTACGCGCGCCAGCTCTGTTAAGTTTAAAGGGCCAGCGCTCCAGTGATTGGCGCTGTACCTATTTAACCCTGCCTCTTCCTCTCTTAATCTGCCAGCTCAATAGGGCCCTGTGCCTTGCGAAAAAAGCATTCCATAAGTCTGTTCCTGTTGTTCCGTGTACCGTACCTGTTGCCTTTGTCCCTTGACCATGAATCTTTGCCGCCTGTCCTGGCCTTCCTGCCTGTCATCGACTACGAGCCTGTTTCACAATTTTGTGCCATGCTGCACCTCAGCTGTCAACGCAAGTAAGTCGCGTCAGGGGTAGCGACCTGGTAGTGTTCCGCCACAGCAAGTCCAATCAGCCTTGCAGTGGACTATGGTGAATACCGGACCTACTTAGACTCTGCTCCCTGGCGTGACTTATACCAGGATCCAGAGGATCCACATCTCTTAGGGGTTAATGGTTGGATTCATTAACCCCTAAAAGCTTAAATGAAACCTTTAACCTTAAAGCTTTTTTATGAAGTTGTCATGTATATGGTTAATTCCCAAGATCATGTGATCAACTCCATAGTGAATATAGGTGAGCAAGTTAGGAGTGAGTTATGCCTATTATGAGTGGTTCTAACCTAGTTAAACCTGCTTGAAAAAGGAGGCCCGCCTCCAAAACGTCGCCCCTGGCGTGCGGTTGCCTCCATGCTACATGCGTTTGTCTTTAAAATGAATTTTCAATGAGTTGCAATACTATCAGGATATACATTATGGACTAAATTATGGACTAAGCACTTTAAAGAAACTTTGGACGTTCCACAGGTTTTTATGATTGATCTACTAATATTGGCATTTTGTAAATGACTATGTGATTTTTGCTAAGAAATAATATATAAAATAAATTATTTCAAATATTTGAAAGAAACATATTTATGTGTTTGGCCTGTCAATAACTTGTTTGATTAGCACTTTATGTTGGAAGATGGGAGATTCCAACACAGGCCTTGATGTTATGTCCTGCATGAAAAATATTTTTGGTCAATTTTTGATGTTTGATCCACATCTCTGGCCTGCCATCTTGGTACGCTTACCATTACAGTTTGATCCAGCTATGAATCCCGCTAAGGTGCCTCTACCAAGCGTCGCAGACCTCACCACTATAGTGGCCCAACAGTCGCAGCAGATTGTGCAACAGGCGCAGCAGTTAAACCAGCTGTCCACCATGATGCAGCAGCTCCTCTCCACCCAGCAGCAGCCACAGTCTTCTCCAGTGACCTCTTCAATGGACACAGTTCCATTGGCACCCGCAAGCCCCAAGCTCCGGTTGTCATTGCCGACCAAGTTTCATGGGGACCCTAAACTCTACAGGAGTTTCATTACCCAATGCTTCATGCAAGTGGAACTAATGGCCGACCAGTTCCCGAACGAATGGTCTAAGGTGGCATTTGTGGTCAGTCTCCTCTCTGGGAATGCCGAGGTCTAGGTCACTTCCCTCTGGGACAGAGGCGATCCGGTGACGGCTAATTTACAAGCTTTCCTGGCGGAATTTCGCAGCATTTTCGAAGAGCCAGCACCAGTGTCGGACTGGGGTATCTAGGGCCCACAGGTGGAGATGATTCTAGTGGCCCACCAGTTGAGCTGTTTGCCGGAGGAGTTTGTTATAGGGTCCCACCCTACAGCTACTGTAAATAACCGTACATGCCTCCTATATTCTGCCTCTTGTTTTTTTGCCTCTTCTGAGGATGTATATGCAGTTAAAAAACAACTCCATGTCTACCATGATCTGGGGCCCGCCGGGGGATTCCCCTATTCCCCTGTGCGCCAGTCCAAGTCTGGCCAGCACGTGTGTCCTCTGCTGAAACAGTGTTTCTGAACCTACGTCAAGAGAACTTCTCTGTCACAGATTACGCTGTTCAGTTCCGCTCTCTGACCTTGCAACTGTCTTGGAACGACGCAGCCCTTTGTGTCACATTCAAAAAGCGTCTCTCCAGCATAGTAAAGGACATGCAGGCTGCATGAGATCTTCCATCTTCCTTGGGTGATTTTATTCATTTGGCCACCCGCATTGATGTGTGCTTTAGTGAGAGACAGGAAGAACTCTGCTAAGAACAAGAACCGGTTGCGCAGTCTACCCGATCTCACTCTGGTGTCTCAAAGGCCGTCACTGCCTCGGTCTCTGCCTTCTACCGAAGAACCGATGCAAGTGGGCAGAGCCCACCTGACTCAGCAAGAATGGTCCTATCGATGTCAGGAGTATTTATGCCTCTAATGTTTAAGTTCTGAGCATTTTCGCAGGGTTTTCCCACTCGGTCTGCAATGTCCGGGAAAGGTACGCACCTAGGTTACATGGGAGAGACGTCCCTACGTGTGAGTTACCCTTTCCATGTCTGACCATGCTGGTACAGATCCTGTCCGGGTCTGGAATCCAGTTCCAAGTTGCAGCATTTCTGGACTCTGGATCAGTCGGGAATTTCATGGATGCTTCCCTGGTGACTAAGTATTACCTCCTGCTGGTCTGCCATGACAAGTCCTTGGTTATCTCCTCCATGAGCAGTGAAATACTATGCGACTCCATTCTGCATCGCACAGAACCAGTGTCTCTTCATGTGGGGGTGCTTCACAAAGAGAAGATCGCATTCTATGTGTTACCTCGTTCTTCCTCGGCTATTCTTATGGGGCTTCTGTGGCTGCAGCCCTATGCCCCTATGCTTAACTAGAAGAAGGGGGAAGTCATGCATTGGGGTCAAGACTGCCAGTTTGGTGGCACCTCGTCCGGTGCATCCCACTTCTCAACTAACACCATCCAAGCCTTTGTCAGGTCTTCCTGCTCCATACCAAAACTTTGCAGATGTCTTCTCTGAGAAGCAAGCTTAGACTCTACCACCTTATCGCCCGTATGACTGCCTTATAGACTTGCTGCTCGGTACGTCTACTCCCCGGAGCAGAGTCTATCCATTGCCAGTACCTGAGGCTCTGGCCATGAGAACCTCTTGAAGGGGTTTATTCATAAGTCTTCCTCTCCAGCCAGTGCCAGGTTCTTTTTGTGGAGAAAAAAGATGGTCCATGAAGCACAAGCACTGCAAGGGTTAAACAGCTCACCTGTTTCTTGGAGTAGCCACATGTATCATCTCCTCCATGAGCTTGGTTTGTGTGCGCATCCACACTTCAAATTCAAAGAGCAACAAAGTCCAGAAACCAGCTCCCAAATGCAGGAAAAACGAGCAATAGACGTGGAAATCAACGTAGATGCAGACCGGGCTAGTTTAAAAAGCAACTTTGCTACATTATTTCAATTTCTTCTTAAAAGATTATATCGAAACAGCAGACAAGTGAAACCACAGCGTTCGGGCTAATGCAACCAGATTGTTGTCGACGCGTTTCGGGTCACATGACCCTTACTCATGACTACATCCCATACCCAACAGGTGATCTTAAATACCCTGGAGCAAGGGGGCGTGGTTATTCAAATCTTTAAAATTAATAACACTAATAAAACAGAAAATGGCAACATTAACATTGTTAATAGTGATACTGAATGTCTTGTCTGGTGTTCAAACCATCCGGGATACGTGTGAACAGATGGTAGATCCACCAGGCTTCTCTCGCTAACAGCTTCCTATGTAATCACCTCCACGTATTGCACGCTTCAATTTCTCTATTCCTACCACTGTGATGGTACTATAACTCCCACTATGGACTTCAGCGATATGTTTCGACACCGCTGATGTTTTAAATTGGTCACTTTTCACTGCATGAAATCGGAATGGTACCGCTACAACTCCTGGTAATAACACTGATATGCGATATTTTAACCAAAGATCCAATCAGGCGGCAAAAAATGACACTGCATCTCTCTGATGCAGTGAAAAGCGACCAATTTAAAACATCAGCGGTGTCGAAACATATCGCTGAAGTCCATAGTGGGAGTTGTAGTACCATCACAGTGGTAGGAATAGAGAAAGTGAAGCGTGCAATACGTGGAGGTGATTTACATAGGAAGCTGTTAGCAAGAGAAGACTGGTGGATCTACCATCTGGACAAACGCATCCCAGATGGTTTGAACACCCGACAAGACATTCAGTATCACTATTAACAATGTTAATGTTGCCATTTTTTGTTTTAATTAGTTTTATATATTTTAAAGATTTTAATAACCACGCCCCCTTGCTCCAGGGTATTTAAGATCACCTGTTGGGTATGGATGTAGTCATGGGGTAAGGGTCATGTGACCCGAAACGCGTCGACAACAATCTTGGTTTGCATTAGCCCGAACGCTGTGGTTTCACTTGTCTGCTGGTTTGGGTACTATTATAAAAAAGAAATGAAATAAAAGTAGCAAAGTTGCTTTTTAAACAAGCCCGGTCTGCATCTACGTTGATTTCCACGTCTATTGCTCATTTTTCCTGCATTTGGGAGCTGATTTCTGGACTTTGTTGCTCTTAAAAAAGATGGTTCCTTACGTCCTTGTATCGATTAAGAACCGTTACCCCTTGGCATTGATTACTGAACTCTTTGACCGGCTCCGTGGAGCCAAGATTTTTTCTAAACTGGACCTGCGGTGAGCTTACAACCTCATTCGCATCCATGAGGGAGACGAGTGGAAGATGGCCTTTAACACTCGTGATAGGCACTTTGAGTACCTGGTTATGCCCTTTGGACTCTGTAACTCACGAGCGGTCTTTCAGGAATTCATCAAAGACATATTCAGGGACCTCCTATACACCTGTATTGGTGTCTATCAGGATGATATCCTGGTTTTCTCACCAGAGTCCCACCAGGTCCACATGCATCAGGTTCATCTGTGGAATAATCGCCTCTATGCCAAGTTTGAAAATTGCCTCTTCCACCAGAACAACCTCCCATTTCTCAGTTATATTATCTAGGATAAAGGTCTGTAGATGAACCCCACTAAATTGTTTGCTGTTCTGCAGTGGCCACGGCCCATCGGTCTTCGCGCTTTGGCCAACTACCATAGGCAGTTTGTGCCACACTTCTCGTTGGTGGTGTCCACAATGGTGGCAATCACCAGAAGAATGTCAACCCGGAGGCATGGCCACCAGCAGCTAAAGAAGCCTTCTCTAGGCTGAAATCGACATTTGCATCTGCACCCGTGCTTTCCCGGCTAGATACGGAGAGCCATTTTTCGTAGAAGTTGATGCCTCTTCATTTGGGGCTCTGGTGGTTCTTACTCAAAAAGGTCCCAGAGGTGAGACCCTCATATGTGGCTTCTATTCTAAAACTTTTTCCTCCGCAGTGAAGAATTACACCATTGGGGACCGGGAATTACTGACCATCAAACTGGCTTTGCAGGAATCTCCTTGAGGGGGCTCGTCACCCGGTCAATATCTACACCGATCACAAAAACTTCCTATACCTTCAGACATCCCAACGTCTAAACCTATGCCAAGCCCGGTGGTCCCTTTTCTTTTTTCGGTTCAATTTTCTAATTTATTTTTGCCCTGTGGAGAAGAATGTCAAAGTAGATGCCCTTTTCCGTGCCTCTGATGTGATAGGGGAAGAACCAGCTCCTTGGCACATCATTCCCCCTGAATGTCTGATCTCTGCTGCTCCCATGGACATCTGATGTGTTCCCCCAGACAAGGCATAATTGCACCCTACACTGTGGAAGATGATTCTAATATGGGGACATTGCTCTCAGGTTGGTGGACATCCTGGGGTACAAAATCTTGTTCTTTGATATCTCATTTTTATTGTTGACTTGATCTTGTCAAGGACGTTTGAGAATTCATTGAATCTTGTACTTCTTGTACCCGTACCCGGATCTCGCCTCACCTCAAGACAGCAGATCTGCTACAGCCTTTACCTATTCCCAAAAGCCCATGGATCCTAGAGGCTATGGACTTCATCACTGACCTTTCTCCCTCCTCTGGTAATACCTTTGTCGGGTGGTCACAGACTGGTTCTCTAAGATATTCCACTTTGTCCCTCTGCCGGGTCTTCCCTCTGCTCCTCGCCTTGCCAGTCTCTTCTTCCAACACATTTTCCATCTGCATGGACTTCCTCGACATATTGCCTTGGACTGGGTGGTCCAATTTGTTTCGAGGTTCTGGTGCTCCCTCTGCTCCCAGCTATAGGTGAAATTGGACTTTTCTTCGGCCTACCATCCACAGACGAACGGGCAAGTTGAGAGGGTCAATCAGGTCCTGGGCAGCTACTTGTGCCACTTTGTTTCAGCACGTCAAGACGACTGGGCCAAACTGTTACCATGGGCAAAATTCTCTTACACTTCTGTTGAGTCGTATTCTGTTGGAGCATCTCCCTTTTACTTTGTCTATAAACAGCATCCTCACCTACCACTCCTCCTCTCAGTGCCTTCTGAGGTTTCTGCTTTGTAGGACATTGTCCGGGACTTATCATAGGACAGCAGACTGCCATTTGTGTTGGCTGAGGCATCACCCAGCTTTTTTTGGTGTTTGATAGTCTATCCAGCATCCAGGAAAGTTAGGTGATGTCCCATCCTCCATAGAACACCAAAAAATGTATTAAAGGGGAGGACAATTCTTCAATAAGGATAGAGTGAATTCGTAAACTCAAAACACTTTTGCCATAGGCAAACTTAACTCTGTTCCTTACAACGCTATTTTTAAATTATTAATACTTAAAGGGTTTTCTCATTATGCAGATCATTTAAAAAAGAGGACAGTAAAAATAAACAACTTTCTAATAGGTTTGTATTTTCCAAATGCTATAGTTTAGCAGCGGTTCCCTACCTTCTGCCTTCATAGTACATTTTCTTACTGCCCTGGTTGGGTCCTGCCCCCTTCACTGGCATTGAATGACGGCTCTCCAGCCTCCTCTATGTCTCTGCCCATGGTTGTTATCTTGAGAGTGCACACAGGATCCATGCTCTCCTCTGCCTTCCTCCTCACTGAGCTGACTGATAAAATAAAGCAACTTTTGGAGTCATTTACAGCTGCAGCACAATAAACAAGAGATCCTGAATAAAGCTGTTTCTCCTACACTCTCAAGAGAGTATATCTGCTGATAAGTAAAGTAAAGACATGTAAGGCTGAGCAGTCTCACAAGCTGATTAGCTGTCCACTGGTCTTCAGCATGCACTGACTGGCAGCAAAATGTGCAGTCCTGTCCTGTACCCTACGAGTGTACAAACAGACAGGAGAAATGGAGGCTCTGTCAGTCAGTGTGTACTTAAGACTAGCAGACAGCAAGTAAGCTTGTGAGACTGCTCAGCCTTACATGTCTTTAGTATGTACAATCCTGAATTTACTACGTGAGTAGATCTAGCCGAATGACTTGTAGAAGAATACCAAGGATCATAATTGTTCTAATTCCTGCCTAAATTGACTTCACAGCTGCTTTCTCAGTACTCAGAACATATCACTTTACTGAGCCCAGCATGCCAAGGAGTAGAGCACATTATGCTTGATGGCTTGGTGAAGACATGCAGACTGAGATGCCCCCAAGCTGTGTTAAACATCTACCCGTTTTGAAACTGATTAATGCGTGTGGCTGACAGAAGGTGCATTCGAACTGAGGTATAGAACCCTACTTACATTTTAATATATTCAAATAAGAAAGGAACACAATTAAAATCATGCTCACCCTACATTCGTTAACAACTATGGCTCTAATTTACTTATATATCTGAATCTTTGAGAAGCAAATAGGAATAATTGTCAAGCCAATATTGCTCATCTACATACGCCGTTTCGGGGTTTTGGGCCCCCCATCAGTGTAGAGCAGAGCGATATTGGCTTGATGGTGGTAGGCAATGAGTGGCTGAGAGAAGGGGAACATCTCTCCTTATGGAGAGCACCAGTTAAGGTGTGTAGTGTTTTGATTGCCTTTTAGCCTTGTGATATGCAGATGGGGGGCTTGGTGAAGCCTGCAGACTGAAGATGCCCCCAAGCTGTGTTAACACACCCGTTTTGAAACTGATAATGCTGTGAGCTGACAGAAGGTGCACGAACTGAGGTGATGAGAAACCCCTTTAACTTTTAATTATTTTCAAATAAGAAAGGACACACAATTAAAATCAATGCTCACCTACATTCGATAACTACTATGGGATATATATTATACTATACTATATTCTGGGGAAAAAATCCCATCTTTTACAACTAAATTGGTAATTATCAATCCTATTCCCAAGAAAAACCATACATAAACTGCCAGTAACTTCTACTGATTCATTCACATTCTTCACATGGCAGAACTAAACATACCTAGTGGCTATTTAGAGTAAATAATCTCAAAGTTGGAGAAAGTGAATTGCTGAACTATAAGGCAACTCTCGCTTGAGTACTCTACTCCTTTCCTATTTCCCAATTGTAAATAATTAGCAAGTAGAGGGTATCTGTCCCTTTTAGTTATTCATTCAGATAAACTAAGGGATATGAGTTGCTTTCTCAGAGTGATGGCTATCTTGGGCATTGAACTGTCTTCAAAACTATCTCCAAGTCAACATCAATAAGCCCAAGGGCTGTTTTCTCCAAGCACTCTGCTCCTTCTCTGTTTCCTAATTGTAGGCAAATTACTAGTAGAGGTTGTCTGTCCCTGTTAGTTACTCAATCATATAGATAAAGGGAACTGAGTTACTGTCTCAAAGTATTAGTTATCTTGGCCACTAAACTGTCTTCAACCTATCTCCAATTCTACTAAGCCTAAGTACTGTTTCCACTGCAGTTGGCATGCTGACAAGTGAGCAGGTTGAGCTAAATTAAAATGCAAATCCTCCCCAACATATTTCACCACCTAACGTGATGTCTTCAGGGGTAAGAAGTTCAGCAAGCACGTCATATCCACCTATCTATTTATGTACAAATAAGGCCCTCCTCTCTAGTTTGGTTTACTCACCATCAATACATCAGTAAAACACACCTGTGTCATCTAAAGTGGCCAATAGGTAATACCTGTAATCCCGTTCGCTACTCACCCACATAAGCTCGTGCCTGCGCTGTCAATTGCCATCCATTCACCAATCAAACAAGAGGGATGGCGCTTGCGCACTTAGAGCAACCCTGCTGCCCTCAAATCAGCGCAATCTGGCGCCTGCACACTCAGACTATAGATTGTGAATTTCTATTGTGCATGCATCTCCTCTTGTACTATGTTGGGATATCTTACTAACATAATCGATCCCTACACTCCACTAAGTTACATTCGACACCTGCAAATTAGGTTAGATTAGGTTACCAGGCTTTCACAACAAATGTTGTTGATTAGATATGAAAATATGCCACTTCTCCAATAAAACCATCTCCAAAAATAATTACCTTATCATTTATGGACACTGTATTGAACGTAAGTCTAAGCCTCCCATAAATTAATTTTTTTTAAGGTAGATATTCATTTAACTACTTTATCATTTCAATGTCCAATTGTGTATGCATGATTTTTTTAGTGATTTTTTAGTACTGATTTATTAGATTTTAGCAGTTATTTAGCTAGGCGTGAAAAATAATAATAATAATGATATCACTGTTATTCTTTTAAGTATCATGTGCAGCCAATATTTGGCTCAATTTATATAAAAAAAAATCTTTTTGGGAGGATCGGCATGTCACTTATATCTTTCTATACATTCCTAATGACTATTTTACAGTAGTGGTTATATCCACATATCACAAATTTATATAAATGCAGAGTATGAAAAACCTTCACTTAGGCCCTTCGGGCCCAACGTATGAAGGCAATAAATCCACCTGTCTTGCTCCTGAAGCAGAATGAAATCTAAATCACCCCAAGTTTTTTTAGTACAAATTCCCCAAAACTTTAGATCTCTTGTGTTGTCATTATGAATCTTCTGAATATGCATCAAGAGAGGAGTGTCTCCCTTCATATTTATAGTACTGAGATTTTTGGAAATTCTTGAATGGTTTTGCCAACGTTTATGTTTTTGAGCAACTGCACATTGCTCCATAAATAACTCCCTTTGTTTTACAGTTGATGAATTGTCTTATCTCATACTTCTTTCCATCAATTGGATTTACAAAACTTTTTATATTAAGGATATATGGTCAAAATGTGAAGTTGCCACATTGGTAAGCACCCACTATTGAAGATTTTAACCAAGTGCCCTTTTTGTCATTCTGAAAATGGCCATGCACCCACGGTTCCCGTAAATGTTTTTCCCCTCCTGTACGTTGTTCTAGGATATTTAGGACTGACTTCTAATCAATCAGGGTCAGCTCTCAAGATGTTCCAATGTCTCTGTAAAATTGTACAAACTTAATTTGCTCTTTAGTCGTAGGTTCCAAAACATCTTACAATATTTTCACTCTTCTACTCTCTCTGTTTGACCAGAAGATGCCCTCACTGGACTTAGCCCTATTATACGCTTTTGTTAGATATCAGTAGAAGTTACTGACAGTTTATGTGCTGTTTTCCTTGGGAATAGGAATGATGATTATCAATTTAGTTGAAAAAGATGGTACTTTTTTTCCCAGAGCATGGTATAGTATTGTATATATCCTATAGAAGTCATTGAATGTAGGTGAGCATTGATTTTACATGCGTGGCCTTTCTTATTTGAAAATAATTAAAAGATAAGTATTAATAATTTAAAAATATGTTGTGGGGGAAAATAGAGAAATTTTTGCCTAGGGGCAAAAGTGCTTGATTTTTTCCCAAATTTACCAAATTCTTTTTTAAAAATTTGGGGGCCTTTTTTGCAAAAAAATTTAAATTTTTTAAACCCCCAGCTGAACAGGGGCCCGGGTTTTTCCAAACAGCTTTATTCCTCTTCGTCAAAACGATATCTCAGTTGCATTTCAAAAATTGTGTAAAACCTATAAGCAACAATTGGGAAATTGCCAGTTTAGAGACTTATTTACAACAACTTGGGATCTTGGACCCAAATTTGGGAGACCTATTACACTTTTAAAAGGACAGATTTTCTAAAAAAAGGTTTGGGGGAAAACCTTTTAAAGAATGCTCCCAAAATTAAAAATTTTAAAATACCCCCTTGATATGAAAAATTTTTCCCTTAACAACTTAAAGTGGGAAATTTGGGACAAGAAAAATAAAAATTTAAAAGAATGTCACTCCCAACCCAAATTTTAAAAACTTTGGAACATAAACTTCAATGTAATATAGAATTACTTCAAAGTGAGATTAAAGAAAGAAAACACAATAAATACATTAGGGACAAAACAGATTTTGAAAATTAACCCAGACAATATTTTGGAAAAAATCGTTTTTTTTTCCCCAAATTAAAGTAATTCACTATTTGGATTTATCAGAGTCTGAGAGTTCAGGAACTGACGAATTTCCAACTAGCCCATGAAGAGCGGCAAAAAATCAATACAGAGGAGGTAGAGGAGGATTCAGGAACAGAGGGAGAAAAAATAGAAATTCTGAATCAAAATTGGAATAACTTGTAAGCAAAAAAATTTAAAAAATGGGTTAAAAAAATTTCTTTTTTAAACCCCCCCCAGAAAAACAGCACTCTTATCTCCCTGGAGTAACGCCACATTTGTCATCAGCATCCTCCTCATCTGGTTCAGCTGTTTTTGGGGGGAATGTTATCAATACCATTAACCAATATGAATTTAAATATATTATCAGTAGCGGGACCTGTCAGTTCACTGATCGGAGTAACAAGGGGTACAACTTCAAAACCCAATGTTCTCAACAATAAACCGCAATATAGATAATCCCCAACGCTGCCAGTTCTTTTTTTCAGAATAACTGAGGATTTTTCTCATGGACAGAGAGAAATGGGGGTATCACAACAAATAAAGAATAATATTCAGTCTGGAGAAGATACTTTACAGGTTATAAATCTTTCCTCTGTTATACTCACAGACATACAAAAAGAGTGCTCTCATATGGTTTAACATTTACCCCAATGCCGAAATATGATGAATTCACTTGGGTAAAGGATGTAAATCTATTTGTGAGATGACTAGCACTACTCAAATACACATAACTTGACATTGAAATGATAAAGTAATTTAATGAATATCTAGCCTAATAAATAATGTACATGGGAATGGTACTGTTTTAACAACATCGTCACCCAACCCCTCTGCAAAAACTGTGTGATTATATTTTTAAATTTTTGAAGGGAAACGTGTGTGAACTACACCCCAACAGAAACCCCCTCTGCAAATCTGTGGGGTTTATTTTGAAAAATTTGAATTTACGGTTTTGAACTACTTTCCGTCAAAACCCCTTTCTGCAATATCGGGGTGATTATTTTGTATATTTAAATGGTACGTCATTCTGCGTGACTACAACACCATCAAAATTCCCCCCAACTGCTTTTTATGTCATTTTCCTATATTGTTTGTTCTGGCTTTTTCCCTTTGAAGTCCCATTTCTTTTTCAAATAATTAGGTTTTTTTTTCTATGTTAAAGTAACCTATCCCCAAATTTGGGCCTTTGAAGAACTTCCTTGCTGCAATCTTTTTATAACCCCCCCCCCCTTTTTTTTTTGTCACTTAAAATTGGTGACTAATAAAATAGACACTATATATTGGCTCTGAGGTCTGAAAGGGACCTTTTGGCCCACTTTTGTTTTTAAGTGACAGCATTTTTAAAAGTGCTATAAATTTTAAACCAAATTTAAAGGGCCAAGTGGGCAAAAGGGGGCGGGAAACGTATCTTTGTAAGTAGCTAGGTTTTCCCCTTTCCCTACAGCTTTGTCACCTTTTTTTTGCAATCATTTGCTCCCCCTTTTCCCTTCCTTTTCCAAACCCCCCCAGTCATGCCTCCAAACAACTCTATCCACATTAGCTCCCCTCCCTTCCCTCCCCCATGTAACGCATCCACATTATTTAACTTACTTTACCAACCCCCAAACCCATCCTCTTGCAGGGTGCGGAACAAACATCCCCCCCCCCCTCATTTTCCCACAGTAAAACCATCTACAATCACTTTTCATTCCCCTGCTTCTGCGCAGCAGACATCTCTCTAAACCCCCCGGTCCCCCCTTCCTTTACTGCTAAACCCCCCTCTTTCCCCACAAAAACCCCGTTAAACCTGCGTAATATTTGTTGTACGTTTTTTCCTTTTTCCCCATTTAAAATTGCTTTGGGGAACGCCCGTTTCCCGTCTTAATAAACCACTGCTGTCCTAAACCTTTTCCTTTCTAACTCCCTCAATCTCCAAAGCTCCACAGAAACTTGGCTCCAGCAACCCAGAACACGGAAACCCTTCTCCCCCTCACAAAAGGGCCGGCCTAAAATTTCACCCAAAACCCCCAAAACCTGACGGGCCCGGGGGTGGAGGGGATTTTTCCCAACTTCCCCGCCCCAACATTCAACCTACCAGGCTTTCCCGGGCCCTTTACCCTCACTCACTTTCCCCCCCTTTGAGGTCCCCCCACCCTCGGACCTCTTTCGGCCTTTTTCCATCAGAGCCCCCATTTGTCTAAAGACCCCCCGGCTCACCCCCCCAGTTTTTTGGACCCATTTTGCCCTGGCTTCCTCATTTCCTCTGAAATACCCATACCCCATCAGGGGCTATTTCAACACCCCCTTTGACAACCCTATGTCTCCTCCCCCCCTCTCTTTTTTTTCACTAACCTCTTCCCTTGGCCCCCTCGCAGTTTCCTGACTCTCCAACTCACAAGGAAAGGGAACTCCTTTATCTGGGGCTTCTGTCGCCTCTGCTCAATTTTTTAATCTTTAACCCAAATCTAAGAACCTCGGATCATAACCTTTTCTCTTTTACTATCAACAACTTTCCCGCCCCTTTTCTGGAACACCTACCAATTCCCCCCAATTCCCCCGAAACCCTCCGCTCTGTTAGCACTCAGGAGCTCACAGACACCATACATTTCCCCACTGCCCCCCAAACTCCTCTCCTCCTGTCCTGACCTGGCTGTTAAAAAACTACAATGAAACTCTCACTACCACCCTGGACCCAAAAAGGCACCACTCCACAAACCCCACACACCGCAAACCCCCAGAGGGCAACCCCGCAGCCTTTTGGGAAAACCCCTCAAACTCCCAATTTTCAGCGGGTGTTCCCGGGGTGGGGAGCGTCTGTGGGGAAAGCAAAAACTAAACCCGCAACTTTTCCCCCACTACAAATTTTGCTCAGGACCCACCACACTGCCCTTACACTGCCAAACAAAAATATTTCCCCCCTCCCCATCTCTACATTTCACAAAAAACCCAAAAAAGTCTGTTTTACACCTTCCCCTCCCACCTCAGGCCCCAAAACTCACCCCGGGGCCCCTGACCTCTGGCTGAAGATCTGGGCCCCTCACTTTAAAACAAAAATTTAAAAGCATCCGGAACACATCACATCACAAAACCCCCAATTTTAAAACCCTTCCCCGTCCCTCCCCCCCCACGTCCCTTTAATCTGCTCTCAGCCCTTGACCCGACATCAGAAAAGAAGTGGGCCAGGCTTTTCCTGTCTGCTCGCCCCCCCACTTGCTCAAAAGACCCCCCCTTTCCCCCCCACCGCGCCAGGCTATTTCCCCCAGCGTCCTCTCTCACCTTTACTACAAAACTGTAACCTCTCTTTCTCCACTGGGGTCTTCCCAACTTCCTTTTAAAAACGCTGTTTTTAAAAATCCCTTTCTTAAAAAACCCCCCTTGGACCCCTTTCCCGCGCCGCCAACTCCGGGCCAGTCTCTAACCTGCCCCCATCTCCAAACCCTGGAACCTTTCCCTTTCTTTTTCGCCTGATCCGCTATCTTCCCCGCTAACTTTTTTTCCCAGACCCTCTGCAATCCGGAAACCCCCCACCCCCACACTCCACAGAAACACTCTTTCTAAAGTTTCAAAGAACCCTAACAAAATCGCAGGGGGGGGGGGGGGGGGGTTGGGGGGGAAATACTCATTGCTGCTTCCCTTTTGGATTTTCTTTCAGCAATTTTAAAACTGTTGAACACCAACCCCCTCCTCAACATTTCTCCGCGCCATCGGTTCCAGGGCAAACCCCCTCTCAAAAAATTTTCTTGTTTTTTTTTTTTTTTTTATTTTTGTTTTTTTTCGGTTTTTTTTTTTTGTGTTTGATTTTTTTTGGTTTTTTTTTTTTTTTTTTTTTTTTTTTTTTTTGTTTTTTTTTTTTTTTTTTTTTTTTTTTGTGTGTTTTTTTTTTTTTTTTTTTTTTTTTTTTTTTTTTTTTTTTTTTTTTTGTTTTTTTTTTTTTTTTAACCCTTTCCCACCTCCACCCCCTCCTTCAGTCCAATTTTTTCCGGGTTTTACCTCCTTTTCCTCTTCCTCTTTCGTCGGGGGTTTTCCCCAGGGATCCGTTCCCTTTGGGCCCTCCTCTTTTCACTCTACAAAAGCCCCCAAATTTACAAACCATCAGTAGATTTTGGCTTTCCCGGACCCAACTCTTTCGCTGAAGACACTCAACTAAAAAACTTCCTCCCGAGACATCACTCCTGCCCCCGCTACAAAAAACCAAATGGGTTGCTGCCCCCTTTTCCCCTGACTCATGTCCTCTCTCTATCCCAAAAAACCCACTAAAACTGAAATTTTAGTCAACCCCCCCATCCCACTAACCAAAACCCACCCTTTCTATTTTCTCTCCGGTGTGGCAACCCCCATAACTCCTAGGCAGCAGGCCCGCCCGGCTCGGGGTTATACTAACTCTGACTGACCTTCACCCCCCATTTTCCAATCCCTTGCCCGCCCCCTTTTCCCCAAACCCGCACCCAAGAACATCTCCAGAACCGCCATTTTTTTCCCCTGGGGAAAAAACTCAACCCCTTTATTGTTTCTCTTAATTTATTCTCGTCCCCGACAAATGTAAAAACCCTACCCTTTTTTGGTCTTTCCCCCTGTAAACCTCTCCCCTCCCCCCCAATCTGTCCCGAATGCAGCAACCAGGCTTTTTTTTCTTTTTCCCGCCGCTATACCGGGTGCCTCTACCCTGTCATCTCTGCACGGGTGCCTATTCAAACGAATACAACATAAACCAACACTCTCACAAAATAACCTCCATAGTGCTGCACCCCCCTACATCACCCCCTTATCTCGTCAAAACCCCCCCTACCCCCTCTCTCCGCCTTTCTACGATCTAAGAAATACACACCTCACCATCCCCAAATCCCATGCCCTCTCCCAAAATTTTGGGACGGGAGCACCAATTCTCTGGAACATGTTACCCCAAAGTTTTCAGGGACACTCACAACCCCCCAGTTTTAAGTGCGCTCTGAAAACTCATTTTTCTTAGACAAGCCTATCAAAATTTCCCCAATTGTCAACCCCCCCAAATTTTTGTTTACAGATTCGCACTTCCCGCACTTTGGCACCCACAGGCACTATCTGTAATTTAAAAGTATGGGTTTTTATGGCAGGGTTTATCCACATTTTTTTGTATACTACCCCATTTTTTAGTAACATGGCTGCCCATTGTAAACCAAGCCTTGTCCCCTTTTGGGTTTTCCCCATACACCCTAAAGATTGAAGCCTTAAAGCGGGGCCCTCACCCCCTCGTGCCTCATTTTCATAGCTTTTATAATGTAATTCTGGTTGTCTGTGTTTATTCCCTCTATATTGTAAAGTCTGGGGAATTTTGTTGGCGCTATAAAAAAAAATTTATTATTTTTAATTATTATTAATCAGTTCTATGAATGATGTGAAATTTATCTTGGAAAGGCTTATTGAGGATTTGTTCATATCTAATCAACAACATTTGTTGTGAAAGCCTAGTCCCCAATTTTATATAATTTAGTGCAGTTTTTGGGATCGAGTTTTTTTAGTAAGATATCCCAACAAAGTACAAGAGGAGATGCATATTCAATAGAAATTGACTATCTATAGTGCTCAGACGCAAGATCGCGCTGTTTTGAGGGTGTAAGGTGTTCTGCCAAACTAAGGGAGACATGTCTGAAAACTGTCTTGGTCTAAGACTTTTCTTGTTGCCCATAGTAAACAATCAGTATTCCCCTTTCATTTCATATAGACTCGAAAAAAATAAAAGGGGGCACTCGGTGCTAGGGGAAACAAGAAAAGCTTAACTCTCTGTTGTTTGGGTAAGGGGAGGCAATTTGACCCGGGGGGCACAACATTTGATTACTAGCGAATGGGATTACAGGTATCATCTATTGGCCACTATCGATGACACAGGTGTGTTTTACTGATGTATTGGTGGTGACTTGATCAAACTCTAGAGAAGATGGCCTGATTTATACATAAATAAATAGGTGGACATGACATGCTTCCTGAACCTCTTACCCCTGAAGACGCCACGTTAGGTGCAAAAATTTGTGGGGGTTTTTGCATTTTAATTTACCCAAAACCTCTCATGAATGAATAACTGATCCGGACATATAGCCTCTACTAGAAAATTATTTACAATTGGGAAATAGAAAAGGAAAATTTTCAAGCAAAGTTCCCTTTATATTTTAAAACAACCCACTTTTTCAACTTTAAATTTAATTTCTCAAAAGCCACTAGTATGTTTAGTTTCTACCCGTGTTAAGATTGTGAAGAATATAAATTTACGGGGCATTAGTGCTTTTTCCTTGGGAATAGGATTGATAATTACCAATTTAATTGAATAAGATAGGAATTTTTCCCAGCGTTTAGTATAGTAAAGTATAGTTTAATATAGTTTAGTATTATATATATGCCTTACTAGTTGGTGAATGTAGGTGAGCATTGAATTTAAATGTGTGGCCTTTCTTATTTTAAAGTAATTAAAAGTTAAACATTATTAATTTAAAAATAGTGTTGTTAGCCTATGGCAAAAGTATTTTGAAATTCCCCATTGTCAAGGCGGCCGCGGGCACCGCTCGCCCCACGGTCTCCCCTCTGCCCCAGGGCTCCCACGCGGGTGCCGGGGCTCCCTCCCCATCCCCCTGCTGCCCGGGCACCGGCACTCACCACCCGCCCGGTAACGCTCCCCCCTCTGTTCCGGCCGCCGGGCGCGGCCCTTCCCTAGGCGCGGCTTAGGGCGGTCTGGGTTTTAAAAGGGCCAGCGCCCCATAATTGGTTAAATGCTGGCGCGGGTCCATTTAAGGAACACCCCCCAGCACACCTTTCCAGTTCGTTGGGTCGTCCATTAGTTTTGAAGTTTTTAGATTTTGTTTTTGATCGCCCTTACCATCCGTTTGCTTACTTCCTGACCTTTTCCGTTTTTTCCGCCTACCCTGACCCTCCTTCCCTGACCACGAAAACCCCTGCCACCTGCCCTGACCTTCTTCCTGCCCCGACACGCCTCTGGATTACAAATTTTTGAACCACGCACTACCCCGGGCCCCATCGCTAGCAAGTCACATCGGGGGGAAAGACCTGGTACCTCACCCGCAGCAAGTCCATCCCCCTTTGGGGCGGCTCGGGGAAAAACCGGGGGGTACTTTGACTCCTTCCCTGCTGGCCCTTTCACCAAAACTAGCGGTGGGCCAGCGATCCACCCAAACCCTTACAGTACGAACTGGGCCATGGGCTCCGCCAGGGGACCTCTGCCTGAACCCAGGACTTGGACGGCCCGCCTAGCAGAGTCACGTATTGACCACCTCGTGCCCATGATGCAGAATCTTGCAGTCCGTTTTTCCACCATCGCGGCTGCTGCCGCCGCCTGCACCTTTTTCTCCTGCACCCCGGGGGCCCCCTTGCATTTCAGCGGCCTTTTTCCCCATCTGCCGCTCCCCCCCTCGCTATGAGGAGACCCCCAAAAAGTGCAAGGCTTCATCAGTCAATGCTCTACCCATTTAATCTGGACATCAAAACCCCCGAGCGGGCTAAAGTCGCCTTCATTTTTAAACCTCTTAACAGGCGAAGTCTGGCCTGGGCCACCCCCATGGGGCGAGGAAATCCCCTCACGGCAATCGCAAGTCTTTCCCCCAGGATTCCCAATGTCTTCGAGGGAACCTGGCCGTACCCCTCCGCGGGTGCAGCTTTGCTTCGCTTCCTCAGGGGTGATTCTACGTGGGACAGTAAACTCTGTGCAGTTCCAGCACGCTAACCAAAAAAGCGCTGGCTTTCAGAACTCAAGCTGGAACACTGAACGCTTTGGTGGCGCGACCTTCTGGCAAGGCCTCTCGTGTCAAGCGTGTTAAAGATGATCTTTGAGCGCACTGGATCTGCCAATCCTCTACTGGACGATTTGATTCGCTGGCCACCCGATCGACATCGGCTTGGCGGAGAGACAACAAGACCCCCCCTTTCCCGCCCCCACGCGAGCTTACTCGACCACAGCCGGCTACCTCGTTCTAGACTTCCCTGATCATTACTCAGCGTCCTCCCAACATCCACACCAACACTTCTTAGAGGACGAAAACCCATTGCAGGTGGAAAGGCTCACTGTACCCAGATGAACGCTCCCAAGCGTCCGTCTGCAGCATTATATGTTCTACTGTGGCGGCTCCGGCCCACTCATTGGGGGCTTGTTCAGGAAGGAGACCGGGAAACTCTCAAAGCACCTAGGGCCTCGCAAGGAGCAGGCATCACCTAGTATCAGGTGCGCCTCATTACCCATCTGACCATCTCCCGTTATGAGCGCGTATGTGGTACTTTTACTATCGCCGGAACAGTACCCTTTCGAGTCCAACCGCCCTTCCTGGACTCAGGTACCGACCGTACTTTACAGCCATAAGCGCGTTGTGTCAAAGTTCCGCTTGTCCCAGTGTACCCCCTCTGCAGAAACCCATGTATTGTCTCCTCTGTCATCGGAGAAATGCCTACAAGAATGCCACTTCGGTTTTGCACTGTCCCCTCACCCACATCAATAGGCGCACTAACACCAGGAAATGTAAACTTCTCGTGCTAAGCCTCGTTCCTCTTCCAAGAGATCGTCTTCTGGCCTTCCTGGTATTTGCAAGAGCATGCTCCGAACAGACTGGAACACAGGCGAGGATCTTCATTGGGTCCAGCATGACACTCAGGCATGATGCCTGTTGGCACTACCACCCTGTTCTGCGGTCTGCTTCTGCAAAAACCTATGACAGTCTCTGCAATGTCTGCCTGCTCTTACCAGACTTTGCCGACAGTCTCCATCCGAAAGACCAAGCCGAAACTCTGCCACCCCACGGCCCTTATCGATTATGCCCTAATATCGGATCTGCAACCTGGTACTAAAGCCTCCCCAGAGGCAGAGTTTAACCCTCTTAATCATTTTCCCCGGAGAATCAAAGCGATGTTGGAGTATAAATTCAAGAGAATCTCCGACGCAAGGGCTTAATGTGCAAGTCATTCCTCAACCTGCCTGAGCCGGATGTCTTCTTTGTCCGAAAAGAAAGATGGACACCACCCGCGAGCCTGTATCGATTATCGTTCGTCTAAATAAGATAACCATAAAGAATCGACAAAAAAACCCCCTGCCTTTGATTCTCAGAGCTATTTGACCCGCCTACGTGCGCAAAATTTTTTTTCTAAATTTGGATCTTTCGTGGCTGCGTTACAACCTGATAATTCATCGTATCCGGAAGGCGACGAATGGAAAACCAGGCCTTTACACCCTTGGATTGGCCCTCGAATATCTTGTCAATGTCCATTTGGCGCCATCAAATGCAACGCTCCGCAGTTTCCAAGAACTTCGTCCAACGAGATCTTCCGCGACCATCCTCCTATTCTGTGCATCGTTTACTTGATTACATCTGATCACTCCAATCTACCTTACCTCAAGATTCCACCGCCACTCAAAAAACGTCCGCCCAGGTCCTCAAACGGTCTCCGAGACCATCAGTTGTATGCCACATTAGAGAAATGCCTGTTTGAGCGCACCTCGTTGCCCTTCTCCGGGTACATAATCTCGGTCAAGGACTCCAGATGGACCCTTTCTAACTTGTCGAGCAGTTTACTAACAGTGCCCGCGACCAGTGGGACTTCTGGAGCTAGGTCCAACGTTTTTCTAGGCTTTGCGTAATTACTACAGACAGTTCAACTCGCACTTACTCCACGCCTCGTGGCCCCGCTTAGGTGCACTGACCGTAAGAAAACAGCCAACACCCAAACCTGGCCTAACCAAAACCGAAGCTCAAGAAACCTTTGAGCAATCATCAAATACCGCAATTTGCTTCGGCCCCTGTGCGATCTCGCTCCGGACCCACTGTGGCGTCCGTCTCCAGCAACTCAGTTCAGGAGGGAACGCCACTTCAGTATGTGCAGGAGCTGTCCTCCTTGCAAAAGTCTGCCTCACGGAAAACTGCGTACTTTGCGGAAACCTTCACAGAGACCAGCCGAGCAATTATTCTATAGGAGATCAGTGAACTATTGGCCATATAAATTGCCCTAGAAGCGAATGGCGGCACTTGTTGGACGGGGGCTCACCACCAACCTTCCGAAAAATCTTCACGCATCACAAAAACCACCTCTATCTCAATCAGCACAACGTCACAAATCCATCTCAAGCCACGGTGGGTCCCCTCTTCTGTCGCCGCTTTGAGACTTCTTCCCTTCACCTGTTCGGAACAGCTGAGAAGAACGTCATTGGCCGGATAGGCCATATCTTCTCGATCCTCATGATACTGTGGGCTCGAGCAGAACACCTATTGCAGCATATAATGCCTCAGAACCGGCTCTCAACGGCAGACACCCCATGGAGGCTTAAACATCTACCTGCTCCGGGAAAGACTTATGTCCGCCCCTGCCATGCGGTCCAACTCGAATTCTAAAGTGGGGACACTCTTCCCCCGTACTGCCTGCGCAGAGAGTGCATAAGTCTCTGCGATTAAATCTCTCGCTATTACTGGTGGGCCCAACTCTTCTCTAGATGTTAGAATTATGCCTAGCCTGCCCCTCCTGTGCTCCGTAAACCAAGGTCCCTCGCCTCAGACACCGCGGTCGCTACTACTACCTCCACCAGTGCCTGAAAGACCTTGGTTCCAATAGCCATGGACTTCCTTACGACTCTCCGGCCTCCATCGCGTAATCTCAGTCATTTTGATGTGGACCGACAGGTTCTCTATAAAATGGCCCCATTTGGTCCAATCTGCCCGGGTTACCCTCAACGCCCAATCTATTTGCACTCAACCTTTTTTCCAGCACGTGTTTTCGTCTACATGGGACTCCCGTTTACAATATTCTCTCTGATAGGGGGGACGCAGTTTTCGTGTCCCTAAAATTCTGCAGCTCTGTAAATCGTTACGGTTCAGCTGGACTTCACGTCGGCTTTTATCACATCCTCAACACACCATGGGCAGGTAGATAGGGTCAACCAAAGTGTAGGGGACCTACCCATAACGGTCATGTTTGTTACCAGCCCGTTTCCGTAAAACTGGTCGCCCACACCACATCTCCTCCCCTGGGTGGAATTTTTTCATACAACTCCTTGGACTCTGAATCAACGAGGAGCCACCCCTTTTTGTTGTCTTTGGCTACTCCCCGCCCCGCCTCTCCTCAATGCCTACACTCTGTGAATTCCCAGCCGGTGGAAGCCCAAGTACGGGGACAAATCAAGTCTCTCCTGGCAGGTCACTGCTTCAGGCCCTTCTATACGGGCCTCCTCTCAAATCAAGACCATGCCAACTGGTACCCGAGACCTGCCGCCCATATTTAATCCGGTGACAAGGGTTTGGTCTATCTGCCAAGTACATTCGTTTTCAAAGTGCCCCAGCTACAAGCTGGGTCCTAAGTATTTGGGCCCTTTTGTGGAATTTTGGCAGTTAAAAAACAACCCGTTCCTACAAGCTCCCTCTTGCATCCTCCCACTCTCGAACTCCTTCCAATTATGTCTCCGCTCCTCAAGCCTGTGTGCTGAATCGCTTCTCACCGTTGGGGATCGTCTCTCACCTTCCTCCTTGGCCAGATTCTGATAACTATCTTTGAGGTCAAGGAGGTCTGGCAATAGAAGACAGTGAGGGAATCGTTCTCATCCTTATTCGATCTGGAAGGTTTGGGACCTGAGGAAGCGTTTTCGTTAACCTGAGGCTAACACTGTCTCCTGACCTCCTTTCTCAGTTCCCAAAAAAGAGGGGAACATTAAAGGGGGGGGGGCGACTTTGTCATGGGGGCCGCGGCACCGCCTCGCTCCCCCGCGGTATCTCCCCGCTCAGCCAGCCCCGCAGGGCTTCCCGACGCGGTTGCCAGCGGCTAGCCCGCCAGCCCATCTTCCCTGCAGCCCCGGCTCCCGGCGCGGGTGCCGCGGCTCGTTGCCCGCTCAAGCCCATCTCCCTGCTGCCCCGTGCAACCGGCACTTACCAGCCCCCTCTCCGGTGAACGCTCCCCGGTCTGTTCCGCCCCACAGCGTGCACCGTCACCTGTGGGTCCCTAGGCACGCGCGCCCGTCCAAGCTGCTGGGTCTGGATATTAAAGGGCCAGCGCCACCCCCCAGTAAGATGGTTATTGCGGGCCCCCCCCTGTTCCTATCTAAGGAACAACCCCCCATCAGCGACCTTGCCAGTTCGCGTTGGTGTGGCAATCCAGTTAGTTTTGTGATTTTCGAGATCTGTTCTGATCGCCCCCCGTGTAACCCAGTCCTATGCTTACCTCCTTACCTATCCGCCTGTTTGCCACTGCCTGACCGCAGCCTTTCTCTGACCAACGAACCTTCCGCCACCTACCCTGACCCTTCTGCTTTCCCCGACTACGCCTCTGGATTACCTGTTTCAGTACCACCACTACCACCGCCACCATCATACGCAAGCAAGTCACAAGTCATGGGTAATGACCTGGTAGCCACCGTCTACCGCCGCAGGAAGTCCAACCCGCTTTGCTGGCGTGCTCTGGTGAAACCAACCTGGGTTCTACTTAGTACTCTGTTTCCCTGTTGGCGTGGCCTTACACCAACGACTAGCGGTGGTCCAGTAGTCGCACCTAACCCCGTTACACAACCATCCAATTGAACATAGGCTTTCCTATCTTAGAAAAGTTGGATTCTCCCTACTCACTCACATTCTATATCAGAAAGGAAAAACTAGAGTGCCCATTACTCTACCCCATCCTATAAACCACCCGCCCCCCCCCTCACCGTCCTTACTTACCGTATCATTCCCTCTTACCTCTTTTCACCTTCCATTCTAAGCCACCTCTCCCTCCACCCCTCCCTAAAAAAAAAAACCATCACACCACCCCCCCTTTAACTGAGTTCTTCCACCTTCTCTAAATCACCACCTCACAACCCTTTACACTCTAAATTCCCCACCCCCACTCTACCAACACAACCCCCCCTTTTTTTCTTTTTTCCAAACTCCATAGCTGTAACTTCCACTCCCACAACTCTTCCCCCGCCCCTCAACTTTTATCCCCCGTCCCTCACTCTAACCTCCCCCTTTTATCACTCACACTCAACAACCCTCACAAAACCCCTATGACAAAACCACACCATTGTAAAACTCACATGTTTCAGATTGTACCTGCAGGACAAGGAGAAAGAAGCTTTGAGAGTGGGGCGGATGTTTACAGCTCCGACCCATCTCCTCAGTACAACCGAGATACACTTGAATCTGACACATGCAATCGAAAGGCTGGGTAACTTGGGTTTGATAGTGCCAGCAACAAACCCACGCAGCTTCCCCGTTTAACCACAAGCAGTTCGACCCTGCAGTCAGTGTCCAACAAGCTGAGAAAAGCAACACCCACACCCCCCACAGACTACTGAACGCTAGCCACACTTTTGCGAGAGAAACGGCTCACATGCGGCCGTGGCAGCAGCGAGTGTGGTTGGGAAATATAATATAAAAAACAAAGTTTAAGCTTTGCCCTACTGCCACACTTGTATTTAAAGAACCTCCCTCAGCCAGATAACTGTGGGAGGTATGTCACCTGTCCAGTGAGTGTGGGGGTCTCCCAGACCATCCAGGATGGCTGACAAGTATGTTTTAGACACTGTTGTGTAACTTTTTACCACCTGTGTCCTGAGTTAGTTTACTGAAACAGGACATGCCGCAGTTGTGCCCGTTCCACTGCCCGGCAGTGTCGGGACATGTCGCAGTCCCTGCACTGGTCCGCAGTCATGCCCAGCACTCTGCTTCAGTTCCCCAACACTATCCTCAACTCTCCTTCCCAATCCGCAGTCTCGGCATCCGACCCACCTATCTTCTGCTCCTCTCTTAACCTTTGCACACTGCATGCCCGCAGCTATCCACCAAGTGGCCCACGGGTCAGCTCCCCCTGATTTAAAAGGGTCCGCGCATGCTGCCCAGTGGTTGCCATACTCGACCACCTTTTAGTACTGTACTCCCTTGGTGTCCATTATCCGCGATAACTGTTTTTATGAGCATTTGTTCCATTGCCTTCCTGTTGCCAAATCCTTGCTTCATTCCTGTCAAATCTGTTTGCCTGCCACCTGCCTTGACATCATGCTGTACCCGACCTTGCTAGAATGCTGCCTACCTTGATCATTTGCCTGTCTCCTTGGCTAACGCTGGCTGTTCTCATCATCCTACCCGGTACTTGCTAATTCTGCTTGCCGACTCTCCACCCTGTCAAGGACCTACGTCAGGGCTAGTGACCTAGGAGTTCCCTACAGCCATGTCTAACCCGCCTTGAGGCAGACTCTGGTGTAAACCGTGGACTTCTTAAAATCCACTTCCTGCCATAGGTTATGCCAACTCTCAACGGTGACCCAGTGGATCCACCTCCTGTCTCTGGTGAGTCTGACCGTGACATTTGCACTGATAATTGTGTTAAAATTTTAGTGCAAGCTGCAAAGTTAGCTATGTACCTTTCCAATAAGCTACACCCCTTTATAAATGGGATGCACTTCTAGCCAAATGCAGCACAAAAGTAACTAAAAGACATTAGGCCTTGTAACACAATTATTTTTTTTTTTTTAAAATAATAAAACTAACTTGTCCTTATTACTTTTTTTTTTTTCTTTTTTTTTTTTTTTTTTTTTTTTTTTATTTTTTTTCTTCTTTTTTCTTTTTTTTTAATTTACACTAAAGAAATACCATCATTTAGAACTAGCATTTACAGCTGGCCACACAAATCCGTAGAAACCAGCTGAAGTCACCGGTTTCTACTAGCAGCCATCTTAGACTATTCAGAACTTGTGAGTTCTGGTGTTGACATTAATGGGCAATAGCCGGGTGATTCTTTTTTCATTTATTAAAAACAGATTGAGCACAGTTTTTTTTAGATATTCCATGAAATACTTCATAATTTAATAATTATAAAATTATCTAGACAGGTACCCTAACTGAGGATGGAATGGAATTATGGGGTATCGTTCCTTCAGATGAGAGAAGGTAAGTTTACACTGCACAAAAAGACTCAAATAATAAATATAACCTAATCTGACCAGACATAATTCAATCTATTTTTCATGCATGGTACTTTGATGTTTAGAAATCTGGAAATAATGCTTGGTTAGCATCACATCACAGATTTAATAGACTTCCACTGTGAAGGTCTAACTTGACATCTAATCTAAAAAAATTTGTTTGTATAATTCCATCCCTGTTTTGCAGTTTTCAGGAAGTATATTGCTTTACACCAGGAAATAGCATTCCATGGAGTCCACTACTAGGAGGATTGGTCAGTTGTCACTCATTGATTGTCCTTGATGGCAAAATCCAGGGAGACCCACTGGACTTAAAAATGTTCCAGGGTACAGGCTGGGTATGTACTTGTAACAGAGAAGAATATATATAATAGTACTGTATCCAAATATCCTGGTCAAGGCAGAGGGGCTTTTTGGCACCAAGGGGACATGTCCTGCTAGCACCATACTGCTTGCAATAGTAGGTTATTAAATATAACAAAGGAAACACAAAATCTTTCTTATTAAAACCATGTCATAGAAAAAGAAATTAAATTCAACTCTCTCTTACCAAGAAAACAAACGTTAAACAGGTATATTAAAGTATTAGAAAACCACAGGCTGAGACTGCTATAAAATGAAAAATATCTTGTTCCTATAATTTTCATTGGTTTTGTTCCTGATTTGCATACCAACAAGGTTCCCTCAGGTCTCATCTCAGTCATGGACCTCGTTTTAGTTTTTTTATTTAATAATCAGCTTGTTTATTGAATATATATACTTACATGCAAAAACATGATATATGATCGGTTTAGGTCTTACAAGATACTGATGTGAAAAAAAATGAAGATGAGGACTCACAGCCATTTAAATATGTCAAACCTGGACCAGATTCTGGGGAGGTAAATTCTGACTTTTTTTACATCTAAAATGTTCCTCTATTAGATGTAGTAAGAATATAGAGTAATATACATTGTAAAAAATATTTTTGTAGCTCTGTTACAGTATTTGAATAATAGAGTAATATGGCCAAAAAAGACCAATGACCATGAACTTTGAAATCTGCACTAAGCATATACAGTTGAAACCAGAAATTTACATACACTATATAAAAAGACACATATGCATGTTCTTATCACTATCTGACATGAAAACAGCATATACCTTACCCATTTTAGGTAAATTAGGATTACCAAAATTATTTATATTTGCCAAATGCCAGAATAATGAGAGAGAGAGAATTTCTAAGGCATTTTTATTACTTTTCTGCAAAGTCAAAATTTTACATACACTGGGATTACAGTCTTAAACAATTTGGGACAGCCCAAAGATTCAGTTTTGGAAAGCTTCTGATAGGTTTTTTGGGAACACTTTTTTTAGAGACCAATGTGGACTTATTTAAAACACACCAAAAAACACACCTTTGGGGTTAAAATATCTGGAAATCTAAAGAACTCTTTAAGAAATCGGGAAAAGAGCATTGTGGATTTGATTCAAGTCATACAGTTTAAGGGAAATGCTATCAAATACTAATGAAATGTATGTAAACTTTTGAATTTGCAGAAAGTAAAAAAAATGCTGTAAAAAATTCTCTATCACTATTGTGGCATTTGGCAAATATAAATAATTTTGGCAATCCTAATTGACCTGAAATGGGTAAGTGCTGTGAATAATTTCATATATTTAGCACAACAGAAATAAAGTGAAGTGCAGTGTAAGCATAGTTTTAAAACTTTTTAAAAGTCATTACTGAAGATAAGTTTTTTTCTTCCATCCCAGGAACCTTTAAACTCGGGGAAGCTTACAATCTATTGGGGTGGGGGTAAAACAACGGTAAAAAGTCCAATTTTACAATGGTTGGCCGTTTCATAAATAGGGGGGGTTTACAGAAAAATGGATAAAACCTCCCACCCAGTTGTACATCAATATAAAAAGTGCCTGTGGGCCCAAATGGGGGGAGTGACAGATGTGTTTAAAGCATTAGGGTTTTGGGGGGGCCAGCCCGAGAAATTTTTTTCGGGGCCCCTCTTAAAACTGGGGGGGGTTGTGAATGTGCCTGATTGCCCGCGGTAGCTTTTTCCAGAGAATTGGGGGCCGCACGGTAAAATCTTGTAGGGGGCATGGGGGGTTTCGGATGATTGAAAATGAAGTCTTATCATCAAAAAGGCGGAGGCCGGGTAGGGGGTAGACAGAGACAGGAGGGAGTAGGGGGGAGCAGCGCGTGGAGAGTTTATGGGTAGGTGCGAGTTTATACTGTATCCTGCGGGATGGGCAACCAGTGCAGTGCTGACACGGGGTTGGGGCACAGTAAGCGGGGGGAGAAAAAGACAACTGGCGGCTGCATTCTGGACAGTTGGAGAGGGGAGTTGCGAAGGGAGCCCAAAAACAAGGAGTTGAAAGTAGCAAGAGAGAAAAATAAGAGCAGTAATGAGGTTTTTATCGTTTCCACAAATGAGAAATGGAGGATTTTGGGGGATATTCTTGAGGTCAAAGGTGACAGGGCGGGAAGGGATTGGATATATGGGGAAAGTAATCAGAATCAAAAAAAACCCCCCCAAAAAGGGGGCCCCGGGCCCATGAGAAATGGGGTACCACATACAGAAACAGAAATACAGGGGGGGGGGGGGGGTTGGTTAGTAATGGCGGAAAGACAAGAAGTTCATCTTAGGGGTTTATTTTTTAATGGAGAAGACTGATGTCAGAGACAGCGCAACATCACTGGTGTTTTGTCAAGGTGGAGTGAGTCCGGGAGAAGGTGTAAATTGGGTGTCACCGCATAAGATGGAACTTTGGGAAACCAAAACTACTGATGTTGTCCAATGGGGGCGTGTACAAAGAAAGAGAGAGGACCCCGAAAGATCCCCGAGGAACTCCAACGAAAGAGGGAGGGGAGGGGGTCGAACCAGAAAATTGAACACGGGAAAGGGGCGGCAGGAGGTAGGGGGAAACCCAAGTGAGAGCGGTGTCCTGGAGGCCAATGGTGCTGAGCTGCTGAGGAAAGTTGGTGATCCACATGTCAAATCCAGAGAGATCCAAAGGGAACAACAATAATATTACCCTGGAATTTTGCTGTTAGGGGGTCATTTGAGACTTTAACTAAGGAGTTTTTCCCAGGGGTGTAGGGTGCGGAAACCGATTGCAGCGGGGGAAGAAGAGAGTTACGAGAGAACGATTTGGTGGGGTAGACCAAGTGTTTTCCCGGGTTTAGAGATTAAAGGGCAAGTTAGAGACTGTCGGTGTTATCAGCACGGACAGTCCAAGAGGGCTTTTTTAGAAAGGGGTTTGATGGCGTGTTTGAAGGAAAATGGAAAGATCCCAGTGGAGACAGAGAGGTTACAGAAGCAGTAAGGTGAGAGAGGGCGTGGGGAAATGACTGGGCGAGGGGGGGAGGAATGGGGTCAGTAGAGCAGTGGTGGGACAGCAAAAAGGAGAACCCCGGGACACTTCTTCCTCTGCGTCGGGTAAAGGGCTGCGATAAAAAGGGGAACGTGCGGGGGGGACGGGAAAGGGAAATTTTTTTGGGGATTGTGATGTGATTTTTTTTGCCGATATTTTAAAATTTTGTTTTTGAAGTGTTGGCCAGTTTTCCCACACAGAGGTCAGGCCCGGGACCCTGGGGCTTTAGGCCTTAGGGGGGATTGGAAGGGTCAAAGAGGCTTTTTTGGGTTTTTTGGTAGTAACTAAAAATTTTTAAAATCCAATTTTTTGGTTGACACTTTGGGGCCCCCAATGTTTTAACACTGCCCTGGGTTTTAAAACCCTTTTTGTTGCCCATAAAAACCCGGGGAGCCCCCAAAAACTAAATTTTTCCGACACTATTTGAAAGAAAGGGGTGCTCTGTTTGGTTCTTTTGGACAAAAAAGGGGAAGTTTTAAACCTAATAGTTTTTTCAAACATGTGGCCCTTTTAGGGTTTAAAAAAAAAAGAATAACATATTTTATGATAAAATGTAATATCTTCAATCATTTTCCCAGGGGAAGGGGTATAGCGATACTAAACCATTTCCCCTTTCTAAACCAGCCAACAGCGCAGGTCATTATTGCTGAAGGGGTCATGGGAGGCAAATAAAATTACTTTTTTAAAAATGAAAGGAGTTTCCAAAATGGTGGAACAATTTTGAAATCGAAACAGGAAAAAAAACCTTACTTGTGCTTGTTTTATGGTTTTGAAAAAACAATGCTTGGGAGACCAAAATTTAAGTGTTTTTTATGTAAATTTTAGCCTAAGAAAACCCAGGGGTGTTTTAAATTTTTCTGTGAAAATATTGTCAGCCTGGATGGAGCCCAAGAGAAGTGAGTGGCCCAAGCATAAATGCAGCTGTAACAACTGTTATGGATATAGAGGTTGAGGGGAACCATTCAGATGCAAGAATATTGGACTTTTTTTGTACGGCAAAACAATTTGTCCCTTTTCCCTTTTACCCAAAGCCCGAAATGTGGGTCTCCTGGAAATTAGTGCTAATATCCAACATTTTTTTAAGGGCCTTTTTTTTAAGTTTTTCCCCCCCTTTTCCTACAGGGGAAGTACCAGAAAGGCCCTAGGGGGGAAGTCCCCCCGCACAAACCGTGACAGGGGCCCAAAGCGGTAAAATTACCACTGGCATCATGTTGCATAACCCACACCCGGGATGCGTTTCTGGCCACAGTTTTTAAAAACCTTTTAAAAATCCCCAATTTTTTTATAATTGCCGCAGCTAAACAAAGGCAAAAAGGGGGGAGCAAAACCCGGTACCCTTTTTTTGCGCTTTTAAATTCCCCTGACAACTCGGAGTGTTGAAAAAACACTTATGGCCCTTTTTTTCAATACCCAAAAAAACCCCCAAAAATTTGCATTGGGGGAAATTGCCGGGCATGGTGAGGGGCCAGAAAACCATAGGGGCCCAATATGGGAGAAAAGCTTTGTACTGATTTTTAAATTTTTTTCAGTGTTTCAAAAGTTCCCCAAAACTTTTTAAGTTCATCAAGAAAATCCCAAAGGGTTGGGGAAAAGGGAAAGTAATCAAAGCAAAAGGGGGGTATTTTGAAGAACCAAAGAATATAAGAAAAATTTTTTCATTTGTTTCAAAAACTTTTTTTAAGGAATTTTTTCACGACTGGATTTCATCCTACCTTTTTGCTGGGCCAAAAAACTTTAGTTTTTAAAACCTTGGCGGGAGCACTGCTTCCGGGGGTCCCCCTCCCCCTCCCTTCTCTAGGGAACCCTCATGCTGCTTTGGCCCCGGGTTTCCCCATGCTAACAGCCCTTGGAAGGAGAACATCCCCAGATCACAAAATTTTTTCTTTCCACATATTTCTCTCCCCATACATTTCCCTACAAAGGGCCCGGCCCAAATTTTCAAAAGGATTTTTTTCCCCAGTGCTAAAAACCTTTTTGGTCTGCCTTAAAATTTCTTCACTGCCCGTTTTACTATTTCCTTCCTGAAAACATTTACCTTTAGCAATTTAAGCTGGTTAGGTAAACAGAGATTTAATGGGTAATTTGGCAGACTCAGACTTAAAGAGATTTGGGGGAGGAAAAAAGTTAAAAAAGCAGGAAAAAAATAATTTGGGTGAGCACAGATAAGGGGAAGGGGGAAAATGACAGGGGCCCGCTATAAGCCCGCTCTAAAACACTGAGCTGTGCCCAGGCAGAGCGAGGACAGAGAGAGAAAGGACAGGAATTTGTTAAACTTTTGTGCTCGCCCCCGACCGACCTTTGGATAAGATGCCGGAATACAGCCTATCAGGGAGAAAAGCAGGGGCGGTGACTAAAGAGACCTCATCAGCCCCGAAGCCCCCCCCTAAAAACAAGTTATCTAGAAATCAGTAGGAGATTTGTTATTGACATATATTGCAAACGTGCTTGTTTTTTGAAGATCTTTAATTTGAATGACAATCTTTGTAGTGAGACAACCCCTTTAAGTATATAATTCCACATGTGTTAATTCATAGTATTGATGCCTTCAATGTGAATCTACAATTTTTATAGTCATGAAAATACAGAAAACTGTTGGAATGAGAAAGTGTGTCCAAACTTTTGGTTTGTACTGTATAGGGTATTGTTTAACTTGGGCAACAAAATTTGGGCTGCTTTTTTCCAAGATTTCTTGTAAAAATGAAACATTTTCAGCTAAAATTTCAGATTGTTGGAATTTTTTGTTTTTTTTTAAATTTTCACCGCCTAACACAAAAAGATCGGTGAAACACCTCTGGAGTCGATATACTCATTGCATCCCTGTATATATTCCCTAAGAGGTGTATTTTCCAATATTGAGTCTTTTTAGAGGGGTTTATTAAGATTTAGCACTTTAGGGTGCCCGCAAACCTGAAAGCCTTAATAAAATCGTATTGAAAATGAGACCCCAAAGTCCGGTATGTGCTCCTCCTACTCTGAGGCTTGTGGTTGAGCCAAATAGTGGCCACATATGGGATGTCTCTAAAAATTACAGAATCTGGGGAATCAATGTTGAGTTTCATTTACCTGGTCACATCTATCATGTTCCAGTGAAAAATGGATAAAAATTGAAATTCTGCAAAAAAAGTGACATTTTGAAATTTCACCTCCACTTAGCTTTAATTTCTGTGAAATACTTAATGGGTTCACAAAGTTCCTAAATGCTGTTTTAAATTTTTTTATTGGGTTTAGTTTCTTAAATGGAGTCATTTATGGGGCATCTAACATACAGGCTACTCAAAACCATGTCACTAATGGACTGGTCCCTACAAAAATCTGTTGCAAATTTTCTTGAAAAAATGATGCCAACCTACAGTAAATATACGGTAGATTCTAGTTATAAACTATTTTGAGTGGAATAACTATCTTACGCGCAGAAATTTTGGAAGCTTGAAAATAGCAACAATCTCTTTATCACACGGCTAAAAAAAGTGTAAAAAAGTTATTCTCACATAAAGTATCACATGTCAGGTTTCAAAAATTGGGCTCTGCCAGGAAGGCCAAAACTGGCTGCGGCAGTAAGAGGTTAAGCCATAAGGTTGTGAGTCCCAGCTTATTTTGTTGTGGGACTCTATTAATTCTAGTTTTAACCCTGGTGAGCAGTACTGAGATCAGATAGACCACAACTATACTTATTGTCATTAACTCACATATTTTTCTTGTCGTGCAGTACCATTAAATTTCCCCAAGGAACTTGAGCATTATACTTTACAAGGGTTCAGAGTGATTGCTCTGGCATATAAGAAATTGGCTACAAATAATGTCCAGATTCTAGAAAGCTTGGAAAGGTACAGTAACATACTGTCATGGATGTTACCATTAGCTTGTAATGTTTTTCATGACTGATTATCATCTTTTTTATTACTATATAATTATGCAACCCTAATTCCCAAAAAGTTGGGACACTGTGTGAAATGTAAAAAAAACCAAAAATACAGTAATTAAAAATAGCCATATTTTATTCACAAGGAAACATAGAACACATATCAGAAATTGAAAGTTAGAAGTTTTCTATTTCATTTGAAAAAAATTACTTATTTAGGAATTAAAGGCAGTAACACCTCACAAAGTTCAGACGTGGCCATATTTACCATTGTGTAGCATCCTCTCTTATTACAAAAGTCAGTAAACATCTGGGAAGGAAACCAATTTCTGGGGTTTTGGGAGGGGAATGTTGTCCCATTCTTCTTTTCTGATGTAGGATTATAGCTGTTCAGCGGTTCTGGGTCTTCTCATATTTTTTTGTTTCACAATGCACCAAATGTTTTTAGTTGGTGACATTTCTGGACTGCTGGTAGGCCAGGTCAGCACTCTTGGACTCTTCTTCTGTGAAGGCATGCTGTTGTGATGGATGGGGCATTTGGTTTAGCATTATCCAGAATATGCAAGGCGTTCCCAGAAAGATATGTTGCCTGTATGGTAGCATATGTTGTTCTCAACCTTTGCATACTACTCACACATCTTGGAAGGCACTATTCAATGCTAAGTTGCCCATACCATAGGCAATAATTCAATCTCATTCTATCAGAGATGCAGGCTTTTGAATTTGCACTGATAAGCTGTATGGTCCCTCTTCTCTTGAGTCTGAAGGACATGGCATTTATGGTTTCCCTAAAGATTTTCACATTTTGATTTACCTAACTACAGAGCAGTTTTCCATTTTGCCTGAGCCCAGAGATGGGGTTTCTACATTGTTTTGTTTTATAGCTTCTTTTTTTATTACAGAGCTTAAACTTGTATTGTTTAATTACAGGGTGAGCTATATTCATAAACAATTATCTCTGGAAGTATTCCTGAGCCCATGCAGTAATTTGCATTATCAAATCACAACTGTTTTTAATATAGTATCATCTCAGGGCCCGTAGATAAGCATCCACTATTGACATTCAACCCTCTCTTATGTGCACATGGCTTTCTCTAGATTCTCTGAATATTTTGATGATATTGTTTTATGTAAATTGTGGAATATTCAGTCTTTTCAATTTTGCACTGGGGAACATTGTTCTGAAACTGTTTCACATTTTTAGATGCAGTTTTTAACAGATTGGGGAACCTCTGACCACTTGTATTTAAATTTGGGCTGCCTCCTGAAAGCTCTTTTAAACAAGTTATTTGATTTTTGTTAAAAAAATTTACCCTCCTGGTTCTTGTCGTTAGTGTTATGTACTTTTCCCGCCTTTTGTTCACCCTGTTGCACTTTTTTGAGATGTATTGCTTCTATCAGTTTCTAAATTAGTGAATTTTTTTCAAATGAAAAAATATGTCTAACTTTCAGCTTCTGATTTGTGTTCTATGTTCAGTTGTAAATAAAATATAGTAATAATAGATTTCCAGAGCAATGCATTATTGTTCTCTTTACATTTTACACCACATATCAAATTTGTGGAATTTGGGTTGTATTTACTAATCTTTCTCTTCATGTTTTCCTAGGGAAGAAATAGAATCTAATTTAGTGTTTCTTGGATTTCTCATAATGGAAAATAAACTCAAACCTGAGACAAAACCTGTGCTGCAGGAACTTATGGAAGCAAAAATAAGAAAAAGTCATATTAAAAGGGATGCCCTTTTATTCTACCCCAGCAAATCCAACAAAATGGTAGCATGGCTTAAAAAGATGGTAAGCCATTGCTTTGATATTTTAGAGGCCCCGACAGGTGCAAAAACAAGAAAAAGGAATGTTCAAATGGGGTAAGTATATACTATATTGGGCCACTGAAGTCTGTAGCAGAACAGGCATCAATATTTTATGCTAGCCTTGCATTTGATGTGGCTTGTAGCTGTCTACATGATAAGACAGACTGTGATGCCATCAAGGCAGTGCTAGCACTACTCCTGTCAGAGGCCATGATCAAATTTTACAAAAAGTGGCCCACGATATTGGGGAAGAAAAGGGCCGGTTTTGGGACAGGGCCCGATGTTTGCTGTATGGACCTTTTTTTTTTTCCTGGAGTTTTCCTAGGACAAGATTAAAGTGGGGTGGCAAAAAGGGGGAGGATGAACAATTTTATTTTTAATTTATAGTGGTATTTTCTTTAGGTGACAATCTTGAAACTGCTTGCACTGTTGGGAAAACTTCTGGTATGATTCCTCCAGGGAGCAACCTCATTGTAATTGAAGCCAGTGCTCCAGATGAAAGTTCTTCTCCCTTTAAACTTATTTAAAAAAGTAGTAAAAGAAGCCATGAAAAATGGCTTTGGCCCAAAAGAAAGGTTGTAGAAATTTTTACTTTCTGACTTGTGTGTGTGTTTCTATTATAAAAAAATAAGAATATAACAGCAACACAGACAAAGGGCAACGGGTATGAAAATGCTAAAAAATTTTGCAAAAAAAAACCTTTGTTGTCCATAAAAAAACCAAATTTCAAGCCCCCCCTTTCTTTTTTTTCCCAGAGCCCCTAAAAGGAAATTTGTGGGGGGGCGTTTGATTGGTTGTTTTAGGGGGAAACCAAAAAAAGTCTTGGACCAAGACGGGTTTTTCTTTCATGGGGGCCCTAATTTTTCCTTAAATCTCCTCGAGAACAAAACTCCATTATTTAAGGAATTGAAAAGAAAAAGAAAAAAATAGAAGAGAAACCCCCTACTTAAACCCCTGGAAAACTCCTTTTACTCCCAGCTGCCTGCCTTTAACCCAGGAAGTGGGGGAATTTAACACCCAACATTCATGTGACAACCCCCAAAGCCAATAAACAGGCACAAAAATACCGCATGTGATTTTCCTGGAATCAATTAAACAAAGGGGGAACCCAAAAAACGGCATAAGGGTGGATGTAAAGATATAAAACATCATTTTTATTCATCCCCATGGGCAAAAAATATGAAAAATCCTCGTGAGAAGAGGGGAAAAAAAAGAAACCACTGAAGCCTAACAAAAAAAATCCCAACGCTTTCGGGCACATCTTCCCCTTAAACAAAATGAATTTTTTTAAAAGGGAAACAAGTACATCTCTTAGTTATATACCAACCCAAATTTTAAAAAATCTTTAAAACTTAAAAACCAACCCTTTTCCCCTGTAGAGTTTCATGGGACAATTGGTAACGCCCAAAAACTTTACAGGTTGTACCCTGCTTGAGACCCGGGACGATGAGGGAAAAGTTGTCATACACCTGACTGGGCCCCGGAGCATGCGCATTACTCAAAATTCATAAAAACCCGGGAAGGGCTTGTTAAATTTTTGGTTTTACTGCCCATGTTCGGACTATTTCAGGTGTATGACAATTTTCCCGGTCATCTGCCCTTCCCTCAAGCAGGATACAACCTGGCGTTCGGCGGTTTACCATTGCCCTATGAAAAACTCCATACGGGGAAAGTTTGGGTTTTTTAATTTAAATTTTTTAAATTTGGGGTTTTGGGTTAAAATTAAAAGGGGACGATGTACTCTTTTAACTATCCCATGAGTCAAGGGGGCAAAAAAAAAAAAAAAAAAAAAAAAAAAAATTTTTTGGGAAAGGGTTTGGGCGATTTTTGTGTTAGGCATCATGGTTTCTTTTTTTGTCCCCCTTTGTTCACGAGGATTTTCCCATTATTATGCCTATGGGCATAAATTTAAACTGTTTGTTTTTTAAATCTTCACACCACATTATTTTTTTTGGGGGTTTCCATTTTTTTAAAAGATTCAAATCCCTGCTTTTTCCTGTGCAATTTGGAGCGGGGCCCGGGGCGCTAATTTGGCAAACCGCCCCTTTTCCCTTTTCGGGAGGTGAGCTAAACCTAAATTTCATTTTCTATTCCCTCAGTGTTTTCTCTCGGGCCCTTTAATTAAACTGGACCGTCTTGTGAACAAAGGGGGTTTTCATTGTTTTCACCCCCAGATGAACGAACCAGCAGTCGGGATTTAAAACAGGAGGCCCGTGGGGTTTAATTTATGGTCTTATTTTTCTAATTTTACTATCCCCCAAAGGACGAAGGGAGCATTGATCAGCCCCCGGAACATCCCTTTTTTTACGGGAGTCTAATTTTGTCAAAGACTTTTGGAACACCCGGAGTAAAAATTTCAAGAACCCTTTTCCCCAAAGGTAAACCCACATACAGGCCAAAAAGGCATAAAGTAATTTATAAAAGGCCCTTAACCCCCCTTCCTATTGACTATATTTTTCACGTTAGTTTTTCCTTCTCCACCTTCCCAGAGCCATAACTTTTTTATTTGTCCAATTACATAGACATATGAGGGCTTTTATTTTGCAGGAAAAGATGTACACTCACCGGCCACTTTATTAGGTACACCATGCTAGTAACGGGTTGGACCCCCTTTTGCCTTCAGAACTGCCTCAATTCTTCGTGGCATAGATTCAACAAGGTGCTGGAAGCATTCCTCAGAGATTTTGGTCCATATTGACATGATGGCATCACACAGTTGCCGCAGATTTGTCGGCTGCACATCCATGATGCGAATCTCCCGTTCCACCACATCCCAAAGATGCTCTATTGGATTGAGATCTGGTGACTGTGGAGGCCATTTGAGTACAGTGAACTCATTGTCATGTTCAAGAAACCAGTCTGAGATGATCCAGCTTTATGACATGGCGCATTATCCTGCTGAAAGTAGCCATCAGATGTTGGGTACATTGTGGTCATAAAGGGATTGGACATGGTCAGCAACAATACTCAGGTAGGCTGTGGCGTTGCAACGATGCTCAATTGGTACCAAGGGGCCCAAAGAGTGCCAAGAAAATATTCCCCACACCATGACACCACCACCACCAGCCTGAACCGTTGATACAAGGCAGGATGGATCCATGCTTTCATGTTGTTGACGCCAAATTCTGACCCTACCATCCGAATGTCGCAGCAGAAATCGAGACTCATCAGACCAGGCAACGTTTTTCCAATCTTCTACTGTCCAATTTCGATGAGCTTGGGCAAATTGGAGCCTCAGTTTCCTGTTCTTAGCTGAAAGGAGTGGCACCCGGTGTGGTCTTCTGCTTCTCTAGCCCATCTGCCTCAAAGTTCGCCGTACTGTGCATTCAGAGATGCTCTTCTGCCTACCTTGGTTGTAACGGGTGGCAATTTTAGTCACTGTTGCCTTTCTATCAGCTCGAACCAGTCTGCCCATTCTCCTTGACCTCTGGCATCAACAAGGCATTTCCGCCCACAGGACTGCCGCTCACTGGATGCTTTTTCTTTTTCGGACCATTCTCTGTAAACCCTAGAGATGGTTGTGCGTGAAAATCCCAGGAGATCAGCAGTTTCTGAAATACTCAGACCAGCCCTTCTGGCACCAACAACCATGCCACGTTCAAAGGCACTCAAATCACCTTTCTTCCCCATACTGATGCTCGGTTTGAACTGCAGGAGATTGTCTTGACCATGTCTACATGCCTAAATGCACTGAGTTGCCGCCATGTGATTGGTTGATTAGAAATTAAGTGTTAACGAGCAGTTGGACAGGTGTACCTAATAAAGTGGCCGGTGAGTGTACTTTCTAATGGTGTCATTCATCGTACCATAGAATATACTGGGAAACGGCAAACAATTTCTAAGTGAAAAAAAAGTGCCTGCGCCGAGTTTGCGGGTGTTTTGCTTTTATGGTGTTCAATCTTTGGTAAAAATCATGTGTTATCTGTATTCTACAGCTTTATAAAAATCCAGCAAAGCCAAACATGTATGGTTTTCGTTATGTTTTGGTACCGTACAAAAATTCCAAAAATTTTCTATTTTTTTAAATATGTGCGGCGGCGTCATTTTCTGCAACCAATAACTTTTTTTGTACTAACATCTATGGACTTAAGTGAGGCATAATTTTTTGCAGGCTGAAGTCTACTTTTTATTAATATCAGTTTGGAATAGATGTGGCTTTTTTTAATCAGTTATTCCAATTTTTATGGGACGAGAAACGACTAGAGATGGGCGAATCGATTCTAACAAAGTGGAATTTGTTTAGAATTTCAGGAAAAATTTGATTCTGCACGAAGGCGAAGTTTATGGTACTTCGCGGGAACAAATAATCTTTTTTTCTAAAATGGCCGCGAGCACATGGCGTGACATGGGGCAGAAAACTATGGGAGGAAGAAAGGAACGCCCTCAATGACATGTGCAGACATGAAGCCATTCAGGAATCAGCGGGGTTCTGTGACGTTACAGCCCTATAAATATGGATGCCATGTTAAATTCTCACACTTGTCAGTGTGTCTCCTGTCACAAGCATCTCTCTGCAGCACTATATTGAACTCTGTGCAAAATAAACCCGTTTTTTTGAGCTACTGGGGTGAAAGACCTTCACAAGTGTGTGTCATATACACACCTGTTCCTGAACCAGCGTTTTTTGTTTGTTTTAGTTTTTGGGTATTCTCTCTAAAATGCATATACGCCTGAATTCCATCTGGTTCACTGTGTAGGGTATTTTATACCCAAGGGTTCATTTATCCTCTTGTTTGTGGGGTAAGAAGGAGTAAAAAACAGGGTGTGTGTATTTCAGCCCCATATATGCCTGAATTCCATCTGGTTCACTGTGTAGGGTATTTTATACCCAAGGGTTAATTTATCCTCTTGTTTGTGGGGTAATTAGGAGTCAAATACAGGGTGTGTGTATTTCTGCCCCATATATGCCTGAATTCTATCTGGTTTTTCTGTAGGGTACTTTATACCCAAGGGTTAATTTATCCTCTAGTTTGTGGGGTAATTTGAGTCAAATACAGGGTGTGTATTTCTGCCCCATACACGCCTTAAATCCATCAACTTCAGTCTGTGGGGGTATTTTAATCTGTGGCCAAGAGTTAATTCTGTGTCAAATACAGTGTTTGTGTATTTCAGCCCTAGATACATCTCAAATCCAGCCAGTTCAGTCTCTTGGGATATTGCTATTGGTACGGGTTTGGTGGATTCGCTGGACCACCGCAAGCGTTGGTGTAAGCCACGCCAGGGAATGGAGTCTAAGTAGCCCCCGGTATCACCAGAGCCCGCCGCAAAGCGAGATGGACTTGCTGCGGCGTGAGGCTACCAGGTCGCTACCTCTGACGTGACTTGCTTGCGATGGCGGCCGGGGTAATGCGGGGTACAGAAAAGTAATCCGGAGGCTTAGTTGGAGACAGGCAGGAGGTCAGGGCAGGCGGCAGAGGTTCGTGGTCAGAGACAGGCAGACGGTCAGGGCAGGCGGCAAACAGGCAAGGTCAGGAAACGTAGCGGAACGGTCTGGTACACGGATAATCAGACAGGACTAGAGCACTCTCAAGACTTGCTAAACACACACCAATGAACTGGCAAGGTGTGTTGGGGGCGTGTTCCTTACATAGGACCAGCGCCCAGCAATAACCAATTACTGGGGAGCTGGCCCTTTAAATCCAGACCAGCAGTCACACGCGCCTTAGGAAATGGGTACGCGCGCGGCGGCCGGAACAGACAGGGGAAGCGTACACCGGAGCGTGGATGGTAAGTGCCGGTGCCCGGGCAGCAGGGGAATGGTCGCGGGCAGGGGGGCGGCCGCGGGACGCAGCGGTGCCCGCGACCCCCATGACAGCTATCTGTGGCAAACAGTTAATTTTTTCACTTACTAACAGTGATTCTGTTAAATGCTGATACATGTAGAGCCCCCCCCAACAGAGTGGAGAGGGTGTCATCAGTAATTTAGCATTTTGCCCTTCCTTTGATCCTTCAGTGTCCGCTTTCAATTGGTCAATAATCCATCATTGCTAAAGCCAAAAAGAAACAGAAGTTGATCCCAAAAAATAACAAGTAAATGGGATATTTGCATGTCTTCTGTGTTTTGTATCCACTCCTGATGCAAACAAAGGATCATGTCATACTAGCCTTACGGCTTCTCTGAAGACACAATCTGTTGTGTTTGCCCTTTTCATTTCTTCTGACAGATGAAAAGAAGGGGAAAACCAAACATAGTGGCAACGTCATAGAGTGGTGGAGGGTGGAAACAGCATTAGGAAACCACAGGGTGGTCGACTGAGAGAGCCTTCAGTTGGCAGCAGCATGAGTAGGCCACAGAGTGGCAAATGACAGATTGTGGAAGTGGCAGCAGCATGATTAGGCCACAGATTGGCACAATTACACAGTGTGGAGGTGGTGGCAGCAACAGCAGCAGTATCAGGCCGGCGAGTGGCACAATGTCATAATTTTGAGGTGGCGGCAGCTAGGTGACATAATGAGGAGGTGGCGGCAACAGCAGCATCAAGCCAGAGAGTCACATGGTGACGTAGCCTGGAGGTTACAGCAGCAGCATCATCAGGAGCCCTGAATAGTGAGGTGGCAGCAGCATCAGAAGGCTACATAATGGCCCAGTGAAGAGTGGGGAGGTGGGTGGCAATACCAGTCCCTGGTTAAGATGGTGGGTGGTAGAAGGAGCAGCTGGCAGCAGATGTGTGGCATCAGGCGGGTGGCAGCATAAAAATAGTAGCTGAGGCAGGTCGCCAGAAGAATCCAGGGTTCAGAGTCTTCTCCAGGTGCTGCTGCTGGTGGGTACCTAAATCACTAGGGGTGAAGAAAGCTGCTCATCAACAACTCCAGACTCAGGTTGCTCTAGATGGAGATGGTACTGCTCTTACAACCCTGACCTCCCACCGCAGCTGTTGCAGTGGTACGTGAGAGCTGAGGAAGCCCCCGGTCAGACCTGCGGCGGGATGAACAATGGCGCAAATAGATCTCTCTATCATTACCAATGGCTGCACTATCTCACTGACACCACAAGTCCGCTACCTTGGGATAACCTTTGACTCCAATCTGGCCTTTCAAACCACACATCCAAACCCTTACCCTTGCCTCCACTTGAAAAATATCTCCCGAATCTGCTCATTCCTTCACTTTGAAAGCTCAAAAATGCTTGTCCATGCCTTAGTCATGTCACGCCTATACTATTGCAACATCCTTCCCTGTGTCCTCCCATCTAGCACCCTCGCTACTCTTAACCCTGCTGCCCGTCTGATTCACCTCTCTCCTCGTTACCCCTCTGCCTCTCCTTTTGCCAATCCCTTCACTGGTTGCCCATTGCCCCCACCGGACTCATGTGGCCGTGAGATGTAGTCGCCACATCTCCAGACCCCTAAACAGGCAGATTTTACAGCATATGTTCCAGGACATGAAGCAGTGAAATGACGTTGATCCCGTAGTCCTGGCGACTGACAAATTACGTGGCCTCCTGAAAGATCCTGGGCAAAAAGCACGTGTCACGCATGAGCTGCCACTGGCTGACATAAAAATGACACAGTGGAGCGTCCCTGTCTGCTTAGATCATCAAGAAATCATTAATGGCCTTTCTCTGTTCCTAGCTTTCTCTCTGTTTTACTCTGTTCATAGATTTCTCGGTTTTGCTCTGTTTTGCTCTGTTCATAGATTTCTCCCTGTTTTGCTCTGTTCACAGATTTCTCTCTGTTTTTCTCTGTTCATAGTTTTATCAGTTCTGTTCAGCTCAAGGAGGGTGTGCTTGGTGGTGTAGGAATATCTAAAGTGCTTGCAAAGTTCCCTGGCCAGTTCTCTGAACGGTGCAGAGTCCACCACTTGAAAAGGGAGGGACTGCAGTACCACCAAGTTGGACAGGAGCACAGTAAGCTTCTGCACCTTGGGATGGCTAGACGCATACTGCTGTCTCTTGGCAAACGTTTCGTTGAATGACTGCTGGCACCATGAGTGGCGAGGAGCAGGAGCATCTAGACTGGTAGATGATGTGAAAGACAGACAACTCCCTTCGGCAGAGGTGGTGGAGCCTTGACTGCCTGAAATGGGAGGGGTGCCACTGGGTGCTTCTGCTGCGGCAGGATGGACCACCACATCTGAGATACGTTTCTCCCAGGCCACTGTATAGTGACGTTGCATATGTTGACACAGGGCTGTGGTGCCAACGTTAGGTCCATGGTCACACTTTACTTTCTGCCCACAGATTCTACATATAGCCATGTTCGCCTCCTCCCGTGTCTTGGCAGAAAACTGGCACACCGCCGAGCAGGTTAATTTACCACCAATGCTCCGTACTGACTGACTATTACCGCTGTTGCCTCGGTGAGCCCTTGCGCTGCTACTTTCTGGGACCTGCAAAGTGGGTGGTCTAAATCATGGCTCTTTGGCTCCCGACCTCGCACTGATGCAACCCTGCTGACTCCCGGCCACACTACCGACTTGCCGGCTGTGCCACTGCCTGACGCGCAAGCTGCCACTCTCTTCTCCCGATGTTGGTGAAGTCCTTGCTTCCAGGGCCGGGACGATGGGTAGTCGAAGGTAGGCGACCACCTAGGGCGCCACTTCATCCCAGGCAGAAAAGGGGGCACAAGGAGGCATGAAATGGGCTGAATTTTCCATTTGGGGGGCACTTTATGCCTTGTTTAACTCGAGCACCAGAATGCTTGCTTGCTTGCTTCCCATGGCTTCCAAGTGCGATCGGCTACATCGATTAGTGTTTGCCTGTCACCGCTGTGCTCCTCAACGGTCTCACTTTACAGAGCCTGACCGCTCGAAACATAACCCCCCCATGCCACTCTCTTCATCACTACTTGCCCGCTTCTGCAAGAAGCAGTGGATGTCTTCCCCACCTCTTTGCTGCCCATTGTCCCCAAATAGTTCATCCTCACTGTATAGTGGCGCAGAGCCCACAGCACATAGTAGTTCTCTGTCTGTGGGAACCGAACAGGATAGAGGCGGGTTGAGGACAGGTGATTGCCCCCTGACCTGCTCCCGGGCAATGCCAACTAAAGGTTGTGTCTTACGGATTCACCGACTCTTATCTGGGGTTGTCAGATGTCATCTGGGAGAAAGTAGATGACCTAGTCAACCATTCGAGAACCGTGGGCTTGGTGGTCAACACACGGCCGCTAGATGCCACCGCACGCTCTGGCCTCGTGAAGTGACTCCTGCTGTGACGTCCCCTTACTGTGCTTACACCTGGGCCTGCTCCAGGAACTTCCTATTGTGTTCATTGACTCTATAGTAGGATCTTGTGCCTCAGCTCGGCTCTTTCCAGCTGGTGCTGACATTACCTTGTCAGGCTGTGTTCCCACTTCAATTATGTGGTCAGTTTTTCCCCTGTAACTGCCCAAAGAAGTGAAGTGTGAAGCGATTCTAATAGCGGCGGCTGTCATCTGCGTGTCATACTAAAACACAGCATTGTATCAAGACCAAACCAAGCTCCTTATGCATATTTGAGCATAGCACAATGTTCTGCAACACCCTACAGGGTCTCCGCAGCCACGAAATAGCTGTTTTTTAACACGATTCGCCACGAATAAATTCGCGTCGAAACAATTTTTTGCGAAAAATTCGGCGAATCTGGTGAACCGAATTTTTGAGAAATTCACCCATCTCTAGAAATGACCATAAAAACCACAATTTTGGCATTTGGAAATTTTTTTCTTCTACTGAACTTAGTGTATGGGATATGTTATATTTTAATAGATTTGACTTTTTTGGACATGGCGATACCAAATATGTGTAAGTTTTTAAATATTTGTATTAATTTTTTTATTTGCAAAATGGCGAAAGGGGAGTGGTTTGAACTTTTCATATTTTTTTATTTTTTTTACAGTTTAACTTTGAGTCCCCTTAAGTTGCTTCTCCACTAGGTGGCGCTATCACTTATACAGCCTTCTGCATTGTAATACAATGCATTAGGGTGTCCTGGGCCAGGAAGTAGCAAAACAGAAAACATGGCAGCAATGGAAGTCTCCACAAGGCTTCCATCGCTGCCATGTTTTCGTCTGCCCCACTTCCTGCCCCCACGCAGGAAGTGGGGAAACCGCCATCGTGGTACACCCTAATGCATTGTCTATGCAATGCATTAGGCTGTATAAATGATTGTACTCCCTAGTAGTGAAGTGCCCTAGGGGGACTCAAAGTCAAAGTAAAAAAAATAAAAAGTTTTAAAGTATAAAAAAAATATATATATATTAAAAGTTCAAATCACGCCACTTTCACCATTTTACAAATAGAGGAAATAAAATATCAAAAAAGTTTCACATATCGCTGCGTCCGGAAAGGCCGATTTATTAAAATATAACATCACTTTTTTTTTGGTCTTTTCATATCCTATAAAAATTGGAATAAAAGTGATAAAAAAGTTGCATGCATTACAAACTGCTAGCAATAAATGCCCCTCACTGATGTCCGTAGTTGTTAGTACAAAAAAATTATTGGCCACACAAAATGGCGCAAATTTAAAAAATAGAAAATGTTTGGAATTTTTTTACGCCACCAAAACATAATGGAAACCGTACAGGTTTGGTATTGGCGGATGCGTATCAACCTGTAAAATACAGATAGCACATTACTTTTACCGAAGATTGAATGCCGCAAAAACAAAACTCCGACAAACATGGCACAAGTACATATTTTTTTCACATTTTGCCCCACTTAGAATTTTTGGGAGGTTTCCCAGTATATTCTATGGTACGACAAATGTCACCGTTAAAAAGTACAACTTGTCCCGCAAAATAAAAGCCCTAATATGTCTATGTAGGTGGAAAAATAAAAACTTTATGACTTTTGGAAGGTGAGGAGAAGAAAAATGAAGAGTCATTTTTTATTTTTTTTGGGAGGGATTAAAGGGTTAATGAAAAGTTGTTTTTCTTGTTAATACACAGGACTCGTGCATCAGTATAAATGACCCAGATAACAAAAGAAAGAGCTTTTATTTTGCTATGACTGGAAAATCATATCAAGTTATTGTTAACAATTTCTCTGAATTACTTCCCAAAGTAAGTATAGTAGATAATTTGTGAATAACTACTGCTGAACATTCATTATGCATAAATATTGTGATTCTACTTTAGGTTTGTAGCACAAAACTGTGTTTGTTAAAATGAAGCCTTGTTGCCCACATAGTTTAGTTTATATTTTATAACCTGGACTGGGAAATTTAAACATTAATTTTGGTTGTTATGTTCCTTAACTGTCTTGTAAGACAACAGTAAACCATCTGCTATATCAGTTTAAAGGGACTCTATAATTTAATTTATAAACTCGCTAAATAGGTGGCAAATGCTGCAGAATGTTGAAAACTGTACTGATACTGCACTTTCACTTTGGAAATGCAAATGGAATTCAATATACAAAGTGAGGGCATCAAATACAAAAAACAAGTAAAGTACGATACAGTTTTTTTTTTTATTCGGCAGTTTCTGAACCCTATTTTAAGATCATGAATTAAAAGCAAAAGTAATTAACAGTTTATATCTATTTATTGTACAAATCAATGCACTGTACAAAGCTTACTACAATCTAGAAAAATGTCCTCTCAAAAGTCATGGTTTCATTTCAAATATCTTTCATAACTTTCTAGTAGTATTCTAAGTTTCTCTTTTTGCCTACAGAGGGTGCAAAGATATCAGCTGTATTTCAAATCCTACTCATAGCCTGCTTGTGGTATGCCAAAATACAGTATCTGTTTATGAAGGTGTGAAGTGTAAAATATCTTAATTTGTTTCCAGATCCTTCTCAATGGAACAATTTTTGCTAGAATGAGTCCAGGACAAAAATCCAGTCTTATTGAGGAATTTCAGAAAATAGAGTGAGTTGTTTCACTAATTCTAACTGACACATTTAAAGTTGAGTTTTTAAGCAATTTGACATGAGCATGAAACATGGACATGTGTCATAGTTTAAACACAGGCTGGAAACAAGGTGAAAAGTCAAGGAGGTGGCTCCCCACTGTCTTCTTCTCTCTGCCCTGCTCGACTTGATTGACAGGTCTTTCCATATTTGTGTTTAGAGAGAGACTTGTCAATGAAACTGTGTGGCAGGGAGAAGCCTTCAATGAGTCGTGTCCCTGACTATTTACCCCATTACCAGCTCATTTTTAAGCTATAATTTTTTATGAATGCTGCAGAGTGAGTTGTAGCTGTTTGCTGGCTTCCTTTATCAAAGTAATAATATAATTAATGCCCAACAATCGATTGTCCTTCTTAGAAAATGTAATATACGACAGATCTGAGAGCAAAAAAAGTCTTTCACAGTAAACTGTAAAATGCTTGGAAGGTTTCATGCCCCAAGGCTGGATTATATACAGCCCAAGATAGTACAAAGTAATTAATTGCAAAATCATTGCAGCTATCATTAGGCGAATATTTTTCTTGTAAATTTAAATAAGGAGTAAATTTTCATTTATCCATTTTCATATGGATATATAAATTTCAACCATACTTATGCAGTTAATACTTATTAATACTACTTATTAAATTAATACTTCAATTTAATTATAAATGCAGCCTTCAAGTGTATACCATGTTCCATTTTGAAAGCTATACTATCTTAAAAAGTAGCCAACCATTCAGCTAAAAGACCAACTTCGCAAGACACACCATGATGAACCAGTACGTCATGGTGACTTGGTACAACGTGACATTAAGGTATGACGTATGTGTAGACAGAGGAGCCATGCCTGCATGATCACTATGGATGATAACTCTGAATCTGACTATTCAACCCGCTTAGCTGCCATGGTCAATAGCGACCACTGCAGCTAAGGTGTTAGCTAAATAAAGACAACATGCATTTATACTGCAATGTGAACACTGTAAAAAAATAAATAAATAAAATAAAATACACTACCAAGATTACTGTATTTTGTTAATTCTGCCTTCCAAAATTCAGAATAAAAAGCAACTAAAGAGTCATATGAACCCTATAATAGTACCAATGAAAACAAGTTATGGTTTTCAGAATATGGCAACATCCAAAGATAATTATTACTGCTCGTGATGTGGTCCGTGTCCCAGTTCTGAGACGCGTCCGTGCAGTGGCACCTTCTTAGGGTCGGCATTCACCTATCCACGCTCCTGCTTCTGGCAGGCATGCACGTACCAGTTCCATAGGGCGTGCACACATCGGCTCTGTAACATTTAAACGGTCAGCGCACCCTTGATACCAAATCATCAGTCACCTCTTCCTTTATTAGAACACCCTGTCTTCTCTGCCAGTTTTTTGGTGTTCTTTAGTGCTACTTAGAGAGAGTTGTTCCTTATTCTTATACCATATCCCAGACCTCTGGCTTGTGAATATTGACTACATTGCCTGCCACCGCAAACAAGTCACGTCAGGATTAGTGACCTGGGAATCTCTCGCCACACAAATCCAACCGACCTTGCTGCTGGCTCTAGCGAATACCGGAAGGGTCCTTAGTCTCTGCTTCCTGAAGTGACTTACTGTATTCCACCACTTATGGAGGTCCAGTGGATACACCTCCGTATACCTGTGATGGCAAATCAGTTCCACTCAGAACGGGCCAGAGTGACAGTCTGCTGTCGGGTGAAGTTTTGGCCTAGACCACCCTATGGCATCAAAAGGATCTTGTGACTACCAGCCTCCAAGTGTTTTTAGACACTTTCTGTAATGTATTTGAAGAGCCTGCACGAGCATCTGCTGCTGTGGTTTCTCTGCTCCGCCTATGTTAGGGCGATTCCATGAGTAATTTGCGGTGCAAATCCATACACTCTTCTCTGAACTTGCGGGGAACAACGAGGCTCTAGTAGCAACATTATGGCAAGGATTTGCCCAGGGCCGTTCCTTGGCTAAATTGCACTCAGGGCAATGTGAAGAAATTTGTCCCTCTCCCCCCACGTAACATAATGCACCACAATGAAACACAGTGCATCACCATCAACCAAATTTAAAATATACAACAAGCTTTACCACAATCTTCTAGGTATAAAACTACTAAATAATAGTCATACAGTTACCAAATAGCACCGCTACACCAACCAGAATCCCAGGCTAATAGTACCAATGTCCTGCTAAGACCACATATCACCAGCATGTAGTGACCGAATACTGCGACACCGTGACCACATAGTGACCGACTACTGCAACACCGTGACCACATAGTGACCGAATAATACAAACTGACCATTACTGAGTATAAACCATTATACTACAACAAATATTACCAGCATACAGTTATATCTAGTGACTCACAGGAGACATCTCTGAAGAGTTGTTCTCTTTCTCTTCTTCTTCTCCACCTGTCCCAGACACCATGACGACTTTTCCCGGCCTCGACTCTTCACTGTAGAATATACAAAACAAACATCTTAGACGCCTCACTTTATCAGCACTAGATGCCCCTGTAGCCAGGTGATGCCCCTGTAGCCAGGTGATGCCCCTGTAGCCAGTAGATGCCCCCCATAGCCAGTAGATGCCCCCGTAGCCTGTATGCCCCCGTAGCCAGTAGATGCCCCCCTTGTAGCCAGTAGATTCTCCCTTGTAACCAGTAGATTCTCCCTTGTAGCCAGTAGATGCCCCCCTGTAGCCAGTAGATTCCCCTTGTAGCCAGTAGATGCCCCCCTGTAGCCAGTAGATGCTCCTGTAGCCAGTGAATGCTCATGTAGGCAGTAAATGTCCTCTGAAGCCAGGAGATGCCCCCCCTGTAGCCAGTAGATGCTCCTGTAGCCAGTAGATGCCCCCTGTAGCCAGTAGATGTCCCCTTTAGCCAGTAGATGCCCTGTTATAGCCAGTAGATGCCCCTGTAGCCAGTAGATGCCCCCTGTAGCCAGTGATGCCCCCTTTATAGCCAGTAGATTCCCCCTTGTAGCCAGTAGATGCCCCCTTGTAGCCAGTAGATGCCCCCTTTTAGCCAGTAGATGCCCCCTTGTAGCCAGTAGATGCCCCTGTAGCCATTAAATGCCCCTGTAGCTAATTATAAAATAAAATTACTTACCAGACCACGGTCCCCGCGTCCAGCTCCAGGGCGCTTACATGACTGCCCTACTGTGCAGCTGTCAATCACAATCCCCTTACATGCTTTCTAGCATAGCCGGGAGTGATGATGTCACAAATAACACAGAAGCCTGAGATAGGCTTCCAGGTTGCCGTGGAGACCATCGGCTTCCTCCCTCTGTCAGTCTTCTTAAATGCACTGTCACATTTGACTGTAGCATTTAAGGAGTTAATCAGCTACAACCAGAGTAAACTTCAGTCATATGGGTACATCTAATGTCAGAAAAGGGTTAAATGAATTGCTGAGAGCTACAAATGCAAAATAGTCAATTGATATGTATTTACTTTAAACAGGCATTCACATTTCACTGATTAGCTTTAAAGAGCATCTATCAACTCCACACAAACACATAAAAATTGATAGCAGATGAAATTATAAGACTTTTCTCAAATACATGTCATTAGCAATCCAGAGGATTTCCCTCAGTATTACAGGGCTACTGATTTTACTTTCACTTTGTAACGCAGGAGATCCTTATCATTGTATGATACCAACTGTGCAGGGGGAGCTGAGGGCATAGCTGCTTGTACAGAGTAATTTGAGTCTCTCACTAATTACAGTACAGCAGGCACAGCACACTGAGACAGAGTTTACCTGTTGCTTCAGCCTCCTCCTACATGGAATATAGGCATATATATATATATACACTGCTGCTGGTGTGCATATGATGTAGATTTACAGGCTCCCCTCTGCACAGTGGGCTCTCCCAGCTCAGAGCAACTGTCAACATAGTCATCCATCAAGCTGTGATGTGCCGACTTGGCCTGACTTCAGAGCTGTCTTAAAGGGCCAGCACTTTTTTAAAAACTGAATTACAGGTGAAATGTTTTAGGTTTCCTAATGAAGCACATTTGAGAAAGTGCTTGTATTTTAGTCTTCTGTTACTTCATGAAGTTTCTCTGAAGGTGATAGGTACTCTTTAAGCATGTATTCAAAGGTAAATAAAGACTAATAACAAATACATTGCTTTTATTACTTACTGAGAAGTTTTAACCCTTTAGAGCTCTGTAGCCTCGTACACTACAGAACACTGCAGAGCTAATACCTCAGTCACTGCTATAGAACCACCAACAGCCTAACCAGAAAGTTGAGACTGCGGCTACATGTGGCTTTGTGAAACAGCATAGTGAGACAACCCCTTTAACACTTAGGGCGTCATGTATGAATTCTGGCACTGATAGACCAGTTCTAAATCGCTTTAAGGTAGTATAGACTGCGCCAGAATTTCTGAACCTGTTCTTCTGCAGTTAATACATAAAGGCGCAGTCTAGTGCCAATACAACCACTCAGGCTCAGGCACCACCTTTAACTTTGTCTGGCTGTTCTAACTGTTCTGTGCCCAAAGTTATGGTGTCAAAGAATCATAAATGTGTCTACTTCTACTAACATGGTGCGACATGCCCCCAGAATGCCCCAGAACTTTGGTGCGATAAAAAGTGTCTTTAGTGCGGTACCGAGGCACTTATCACGCTAAAGTTTGGATTACGCCTGTTCATACATCTATAGAACTAGTCTACTACAGCTTTTTTGAGGCCAGAATTCTGGCTCAGCCCCATTCATACATGTCACCCTTAATTTATTGGAAACACAATGCAGCAAATGATTAATGGCAGGGGTATAGGATACCCACCTAAAGCTAGAGAAGATCCCCTTAAAAGGGTTATCTCCTAAAGAACACAACTTTACTGATAACAGCTGCTCAGCTCACCAAGTGATCAGTGCTGAAGCTCAGGAAATTAGCAGTTATTGCTCATGTGAAGTATTACATTCGCCTAGTCTCCAACATCATTCTGGAGAAATTTTGGCCTACACTTTTTAAGAATGTTGATTCAGTTCATTGAGGCTTGTGGACATTCATTTATTCACCACTCTCCTAAGGTCACAGCACAGCATTTCAAGTGGTTTGTGGTCTGGACTTTGCACCATTGCAACCCTTTGGTTGTTTCAAACAGTCGTTTGTTGTTTGCTGGTCGACTTGAGGTCCTTGTCCTGCTGAATGACCGAGTTTGGCTCAAACTTTAGCTGCTAAGTAGACAGCTTCACATTTGATTCTAGAATAGTTCCATATGTAGGGAAGTTTATGTGCTGAGTCTACCTCCAGAAATTCCTAATAGGGCATATGGAAAGGGGTTGTCTTGTATAGACTATAAGAGTATGTTCACATGGCGTATTGGGGAGTATGTGGTGCGCGCCACAATCCACTGTGTGTTTTGGAAGTACGCGCTGATCAGCGCGTATTTACAAAGCACGGGGGGGGGGGGGGGGCGGCACCCGGCCGGCCCCCCTGACATGCATTGCTGACATGCTTAGGCGCTGCGAACAATTGAAATGTCACTTTTCTCAATCGTATTGTACGTCGGGGGAGACGACGCGTAATTCATAGTTCTCTATGAGCGCTATGAATTACCGTAATTGCACCCCAATTAGCTGTGTGAACATACCCTAAAACAATGAAGAACTATAGCACATTAACCACATGTAAAATAACTTGTTTATGTCTTTTTCATAGTTATTATGCTGGAATGTGTGGTGATGGTGCAAATGACTGTGGGGTGAGTAGAATGTATTACTTTTGCTAACGACTTGCTGATGGTTTGTGATCTAGGTGTTCTCATATCTTTTAAAATCTAACTTGATTGATCTTTGGTATTCCAAATCATCAAAAATGTATGTGTGTTATATTATTAGCAAAAGATACAATAAATTAACCCTGTCTGACATATGATGTCGTGGGAGGTAGTTTCCATAAATTCTATATATGTCTGTGCCTATGTTATCATCTTGGGAGCAGAAGCTGACTATTAAGGAAAGGGTTAAAGATGAAACCAGACAAAAGAGACTGACATACAAGTGGCAATGTAACAGCTCAACCGGTTGCATACACTAGAAATATGGTACAGTGCCTGGTAACAAATAAGTTGATAGTTACATAGCCTAATATCTGGTGATTGGCACAATACACTGCAATACATATGTATTGCAGTATATTATACAATCATGAAATTACAAGTTCCTAAGCAGGACTGAAAAAAGTCACAATAAGGCTTTGTTCATACAACCAACAGAAACTCTCTCCATAACATCTATCATTACTTATTGCCAGATTTGACAAAAACAGCATACGCCACAATGGAACTTGTCACCCTTACTTCTTTGTGTCAGATACCGCAGGATATTGTCAGAAGTTCTGTGGAGTCCATGACTCAATTTTTCATAGCTATTCTGGTGACACAAGGGAATTACCTAATACTAAGCAGGTGGATGTAATGTTATTTATGTTCATACATCAATGCAATACTGCTAGCGTAAATTTCATACGTATGAAGGTACCTCAAATTGTGTCAATGATATCAGAGTGACCTAGATGTTCCCATTCACTGTTCTGTGATGGTTAACAACATTATAATGTTTTTTCAGGCTTTGAAGGTGGCTCATGCTGGAATCTCTTTGTCTGAATTGGAGGCCTCTGTAGCATCACCATTTACATCAAAAACTCCTAATATTGAATGCATACCAAAACTTATCAAGTAAGTTCTACTAAGCCAGGCATCCTCAAATTGCAGCCCTCCAGCTGTTAGGAAACTACAACTCCCATCATTCCCACTGTTATAGATTATATCAATGCATGATGGGAGTTGTAGTTTCCCAACAGATGGAGGGCCGCAGTTTGAGGATGCCTGTACTAAGTCATAGGTAAGAACCAACTAAATGTTTAATTGCAGTATTACAATTAGAATTATATATTTACATAGGATGAAGTAAAATATTAGCATTTTATATTACTAGGTACATTGTAGTATTAAAATGTTTTGGTTTTTTTTCATTTCAAACATTAGCCTTGAACATAAAGGGACAATTAAATTATCTAGCTAGTACGATTCAAATAAAAACATATGTCCATCAAGTTCAATCAAAAGTGGGGACTTTTTCTAAAAACATTGGTCAATAGATTTTACTTTTTTTTACTAGTCATGAGATGAAAGCATTTTTTTATGTACTCTGAAGTGAACACAGGTAAACAAAAGGTACATGTGCTATGTGGACTGAAAATTGTGGGTTTAACTGTTATCTTGTTAGGGATAACATCTCCTGCACTGTCGGAGTAACGGTCTTTAGAAGCTGAATATGCTAATCACTGCTGTAGAACTACTCACAATGTAAGAGTAAGTGCAAAACTGATAAAACAGTGAAACAGCATGGTGAGAAAACCTCTTTAAGTTTTTTTTTTTTTTTATCATGTTAACATTTCTTTCTTTTCTCATTGGATGCTTCTATTGAATGTCATAATATTTTAATTACACCCTTGCACAATTTCTATTGTAATAAAAGATGAAGCAACTGCATAAATAATCTTGAATAATCTTGATCCTGAATTAAAACACCCTACCAAGTCTGGTCTGGGGTCTGAATAATTTTCCTTTTTGGTCTGACAAACAACATTTTAGTTACTCCTGTTTTCATCTGAGGCTACATCCACTAAGATATCTGACGGGACATTAGACTGCACTGTAGGTTCAGTAATGAAGGCAAATGTAGCAGCAGCAGCAGGTACAGTATTGGTGGTAGAAGTCAGATGGCAGAATAAAGGTGGTTAGGGATTTGTTGTTCTAGAGCAAAGGTATCAAACTCGTTTTCACCGGGGGCCACATCAGCCTCACGGCGTACCTTAAAGGGCCGACATAATTTTAGAACTATTTGTAGGTAGATAAGTGGGTATAAAGCCCCCTGTAGATGACAGTTATATCTGCCCATGTAGGGAGATAGTATTTTTGCCCCGATCAGGTATAAATGCCTCCTGCAGCCAGGTAATATGCCCTCTGCAGCCAGGTAATATGTCCCATATAGAAAGGGAGATGCCCCACATAGCCCCTTGTAGCCAGGGAGATGCACCACATAGTCCCCTGTAGCCATATAGATGCCCCATATAGCCCCCCTGTAGCCATGTAGATGCCCCTTATATTCCTCCAGTAGCCAGGCAGATGCCCCATAGTCCCCCAGTATCCAGGAAGATGCCCCATAGGCCCCTAGTAGCCATGTAGATGCCCCATAGTCCCCCAGTAGCCATGTAGATGCCTCATATAGTCCCCCAGTAGCCATGTCGATGCCTCATATAGTCCCCCAGTAGCCATGTAGATGCCTCAGATAGCCCACCAGTAGCCATGTAGATGCCTCATATAGCCCACCAGTAGCCAGGCAGATTTCCCATATAGTCCCCCAGTAACCATATAGATGCCCCATAGTCCCCCAGTAGCCATGTAGATGCCCCATATCCAGCCAGTAGCCATGTATATGCCCCATAGCCTCACCCAGTAGCCAGGCAGATGCCCCCTATATTCCCCCAGTAGCCAGGCAGATGCCCCATATAGGCCCCCAGTAGCCAGGCATATGCCCCATGTAGGCCCCCAGTAGCCAGGCAGATGCCCCATGTAGGCCCCCAGTAGCCAGGCAGATGCCCCATGTACTAGGCACCCAGTAGCCAGTGCAGGATGCCCATATAGTCCCCCAGTAGCCAGGAAGATGACGCATGTAGGCCCCCAGTAGCCATGCAGATGCCACATGTAGGCCCCCAATAGCCAGGCAGATGCCCCATGTAGGCCCCCAGTAGCCAGGCAGATGCCCCATGTAGGCCCCCTGTAGCCAGGCAGATGCCCCTGACCGAGGAGACCCAGCGTCAAAGTGAGCGTGAGTAAAGCGGCGCGTCACGCCCCCTGCAACGCCATATGTACAGCGCTCACCGAGTGTTGTACATACAAAGAGAGAAGGTGGGAGGGAAATGATCCCTCCTTCCTTCTCCCTGTACTGACTGAATCTGCGCGGCTGTGGTAAAACAGCCGTGCGGAGTCAGGGAGATCGCGGGCCGCGGGCCTTGTGTTTGACATCCGTGTTCTAGAGGTCAGCAACGGGCTACAAAAATTAGTCCCTGTAGATTTATGGCCTGCAAACTCTGATTAAGAGACATTATCACATAAGCCTGGTCTAGATGGGGAAAAAGGAAAGAGAATGTTCACAATCAGAGAAGAAATTATCTGCAAGCCACTAGATAATAATTATAATTTCAGGATTAACCTCTTTGCTGGTAAGGCTTTTTGAATCTTTGCAAGTTTGGTATCCATCCTTTTAGTATACACACGTAAAACTTAAATTTCAAAATATAAAAAAAAAATGCTGAACCCTATACCTTCTTACAATTTGGTAACATTTTCTGTTAATGTTTGCATAAAAATTACATTCATGGCTACAAAAATGACCAAAGCAGAATATTATTATCCCGGTCGCAGGCATGCTTGTTTACTTTGTCACTGTACTGCATGGCATCCCAGCTCCATGCTGCACCGGCCTCCCCATCCAGCTGACACCCACCATTGGGCTTGATGATTTAATACAGGTGCCACCTAGTTTTTCCACCCAATGACATGTTTCCAATGATAACTTAAAGGACGCTTCTTCCCTCTGATTGCTGCTAGATTATTAGTAAATGTTTTTCAGTATCTGACCTTGGTTCTTCTCTTTAGCTCTCAATTTGTTCGTTGCTTGCCCTGATTTTCTTCCTATGACCTGACTATGATTGAACTCTGCATGCCCTAACCACGTGCTTCTGACCCAACCACGTAGCTGTCTTTTCCTCTGTTACCATGCCTGCATATTGACTGTTACTTTGAGTGACCATGTTGAGGGAAGCAATGTGGGAGTTCCCTGCAACAAAGTCCAGATTCCTCTGCTGCTTTAGTTTTCACTTCACCTCAGCATTTATCTCCCTCTGCTGCCTTGCTATGAGAAAAACCCAAAGATCAGTTGGGGATTCCTTAATCAGTGCAGCATCAGTTTTGAGGTTCTGGCCCTCCAGCTTGTCTCTGATATAGCAAAAGTCACCTTCATTGTCTCTTTACTGTCTGGCACTTCCCTAGCCTGGGCTACGCCCCTCTGGAGGGGGGTGGATCCACTTAGGTTCAACCTTCAGGACTTCTTGAATCTAGTGGCTTCTAAAGTTGCCCTCATTAAGAACAGCAACAATTCAAGAAGATGGGTATGATTTTTCCCCTTTCCCTTTGCCCTTTACACGCATGCATCCATGATCCTTGTTTTAAAACCCCCTTGCCCACCCCTTCTTTAATATCTTTTATGTCCCCCTCCTTTTAAAACCAGCTTATTATTAAAGGGGTTGTCTCGCTACAATGAGGGGTTTAAAAAAAGACTTAAAAAACAAGCAGCTTTCAATATAGTTCTTACAAATGCCCTACTGATTTTGAGCAGCCCTGTTAGAGTACTACACACTTCTAAGTTTCTATAGCGCTGCCCTGTTACCCCTTATTTTTACTGCTGTCAGGTTGTATACTCCTCAGTCTTTAAAGACAGGTCAGAGCAGAGAGCCCCCCCGACAAAATGTCCGTATGGAGGGAGGGGGGGGGGGGAGGACTCTGGCTTTTTTGCCTGCTGCCTGAAAACCCCCTGTGTGTCCCTGTTTCCTCCGCCTCTACACAGTAGATGTGACGCATGACCCTTTGTTTTTTACTAAAAATCAGATGTGTCGTAAAACTGTCCAATACAATACTATACAGATCAGGCATTGAATACGTCATGCCTCCTGTATTATGAGACTCCTGAGTATAGTACATTTCCCCAGCTGCCCTGTGTCCCCTAAAGGGGTTTGTTGTTGCGGGATGGGGAGATTAAAGAAACAGGGATATGGGAAAACCATGCACCCCCTTGCTCTGTTTTAGACCTTTTTCACTTTCCCTCCTACCTATAATCAGCCCTCTCCCAAAAACCTAGGCAGGACACACATTTAAAAATCTGCAGCAAACCCCCCCCCCCCCCCCTTTATTAAGTTACAAGCTCCGTTGCTGATGGAGGGGGGAAGAGGGAGATAGAGACATGACCAGAAGCACGCCCCTATCAGTTTCAACTTACCAGGACCTCTTATGACAGGCTGAAAGCTCATAATGAGACAACTCCTTATTAAGTTGTCATCCACTAGTTACCTTTATTCTACAGATTGGCTAAATTACTGCTATATCCTTTTACTGTAATGTCTGGGTTTTTTTTACATTTATATATTACATTTATATATATTTGTGAATGTATTTGCTGCTCGCTCTATTCTTAATGAAGCACGTTAAAAGTAAGATAAGTCATGAGGGGAAGATTAATCAATGATGTCTATTTTAGTGTAAAGTTAAACTAGAGAGTCTTAGGCCTCGTTCACACGGCTTATTTCAGAACGTATTTACAACGGATTTCCCATGTAAAAAACGTTCTGAAATCAGTTTAAAATCATTGCAAAAAAGTTCACTAATGTGGGGACGTATTTGTAAAATGATTTCCCCCGGATTCACCTCTACAAACATTGGGTGGTTTAACCGTCCGGGAAAAAATTACATGCAATTGTTTTTTCGTCCCCATGCCGCGCAATCCGCCGGGAATCCCGGAATTTTTTGCGTCGGTGAACGACAGCCGTATTTTCTATTAAAACAATGAAATAGGCTGGACTTATTTCGGACGGATTTGCCCGCGGATTGACGACGTCAACCCTCGCAATCCGTGAAAATAAAAGGCGTTGTGATACGAGGCCTTATAGTGCACCACATCTATTACAGTATTATTAAATCTGGCACGGGTTAAAACTGTCTAGTTTAACTTTACACTTTTTATAAATTGGCTTACTTTATGCCACTAACTACACCAATCGTTATGCATTGTTTTGGCGCACATCATCACATGCTAAGCCACAACCACTGTCTGTGAATCCACACCCCTTTTACTGAGGTCAAGTCCCTTTTGTCTGACAAGGTGCAGAAGAGTCTAGAGACTTTCAAACTAAACCGAAAATGGACCAAACATTAAAGGTAGGATGTATACAATATATAATCCAATGTTGCCATAGGCAAACTTAAATCCCTTTCCTACACAGATTTATGAAATTAACTTTCTATATTAAATATTCTAAAAAAGCAAGTGCAATTTTCCCTAAAAGAAATAAAAAAACACAAACTCACATTAAATAGTACACCGCTCACTATCTGAATTAATAGTGCTATCTGAACTGACGCTGATAGTTAATTGACTACAGAAATGCAACAATCTGTTTGAATAGACACTGATATAATCAGATAGTTACCGTATATACTTGAGTATAAGCCGACCCGAGTATAAGCCGAGGCACCTACTTTTGCCACAAAAACCGGGAAAGCTTATTGACTCGAGTATAAGCCTGGGTGGAAAATGCAGCGCTACTGTGAATTTTAAAAATAAAAATAGATACCAATAAAATTACATAGGCAGTTTAATGTCCCCCATAGGCAGGTATAGGCAGTTTAAAGTCCCCAAAAGGCAGATATAGGCTGGTATAGGCAGTTTCATGTCCCCCCCAAAAAGGCAAAGGTTTAATAGGGAGTTATTTGGCAGTGTTAAATGTATCTTCCAATAGGCTTATGACTCATACGAAAGGGAGCTAAAATGTCCCCCCCAGGCAGGCTATAGGGGAAACAAATTGCCCCCATTTGGCAGGGATAGGTCCTCAATAGGCAGGGAAAAGGCAGGTATAGGTCGTTATAGGCTGGGATAGGCAGGTATAGGTCCCCCTAGGCAGGCTATTGGCAGTAAGGTCGCCTAGGCAGGCATAGGCCAGGGATAGCCAGGCATAGTCCCTCTAGACAGCTATAGGCAGATATAGGTCACCTAGGAGGCTATAGGCATACTAGGCAGGGAAATAGGCATTACTAGGGAGGTATAGCAGCTATAGTATACAGGCAGGTAAGGCATATTAGGCGGGTATAGGCAGTACTAGGCAGGTATGGGCAGCTATAGGCATACTAGGCAGGAAAAAAGGCAGGTATAGATAGACTAGGCAGGTATGGGGCAGGTATAGGCAGAAAATTAGGCAGGTATTTGGGGAGGTATAGATAGTTACAGGAGGTATGGGCGGGTTATAGATAGTACTGGGCAGTATGGGGCGGGTTTAAAAGGCAGTACTAGGCATATAGATAGTACTAGCGGGTATAGGGCAAAAAAAAGCAGTACTAGCGGTATAATAGTACGGCAGGTATGGGGCAGATAGGCGTACTAGGCAGGGTATAGGCAGGATAGATAGTACTGGGCGGGAAAAGGGGCAGGTATAGAAATAACAGTATAATAGTAGTGGGCAGTAAAACGGGTATAGGCATACTGGGCAGCATAGCAGGTATAATAGAAAACAAAGGGGCGTATAGGCAGACGGGCGGGTAAAATAGACGGGCGGGATGGCAGTTATAGGCATACTGGGCAGGTATGGCATATTTTTAAAAAAAAAAACAAATTTACCTCGACCCCCGCGCTCCGCCCCGGGGGCCCGCGCTCCCCCGGTCTTCTGGCACGGGCGGGTGACGTCATCAACCGCCACGCACATGAAACACCCCGGGGCCCTATCCCGGGAAAACCCTCCGACTCCCCGCGAGTTTGGCGGCCGCCCGGGGGGTCCACTGGGGACCCAGGGAGCGCTTGCTCTCTGCCCCGGGGGGTATTTTCTTTTTTCCTGCATGCGCTTCTGGGGAACGCATGCAGGGGAAGGGGATAGCTACAGAGCACGGCCACCGCACCCCAAAAAAACGGGGGGCCCCCAAAATTCCTAAAAAACTAAAAAAAACCCCCCCTTTATATCCCCCCCCGGCCCCCCCCCCCAAAGGACCCCCCCCGCAATTTAAACCGAACCTCCTTCCGGGCCCCAACCCCATCCCCCCCGCCCCCACCCCCAAACCCAATATTTCCGAATTTTTAAGGCCCGTTTAATTTTTTAAAAAACCCCCCAAAATTTTTTGTTAAAAACCGGCTTAATCCCCGGTATAAAGGGAAAAACAGATCAGTTTAAAATTTTAATTCACCCCGAAAAAAACAGGAAAAGCCCCCCAAAAACCATCCAAAACCCCCAAACCGGTTTCAAAAACACCCAGTGCATCATCAAAAGAAGACCCAAAAGGCACTTTGGGTTGGAATTTAATAAAAACAAAAGCCCCCTTTACTAACCCCAATAAAAAACCCCCCTAAACAAAAATAATTTCTTCAAATAACAAAGAATCAAACTTTTTTGCCAAAAGCAATCTGCCCCCGGAAAGGGGCCCAAAAACGTCTTGGGAAACCCACAGTTCTCAAGGGCAAAAAATCTTTCTCCCCCAATTTCCAAACCCCCAAAAAACCCCAAGGGGAACCCCCAACCGCTGTGCACGGGGAAAAATTTTTTCCAGCACTGCCCCACTAGAGTCAAAGGGCCCTTTTAAAAATTTTTTGCCGCTTAGACCCCCAAATTAAAAAAATTTAAAAAATAACAGTGTAGAAGTCCCTAAATCTTTTAAATTTTGTTCAACGGGGTCATAAATCAGGCGCTTTCCTAGTGCAAAAACGAAAATTAAAACAACTTTGAAAGCTTTTACCTTTCCCATAGAAAATACCCCTTTGGTTTTAACGACTGAAGCTAAAAACCGTGAAAAGCTTTGTACAGATGTAGAGCGACACCCTCCAGCACCCCCCAAAAATCTCAGCGCATTAAAAATTTCTGCGTCGCTCAAAATTTGCTTTGAAATTGGAGTGCCCCCGGGTTAAAAATATAGCAAAAAATATAGAAGCCACCAGACTTCTTTTTGCACCCCCGTTCAACTTTTTTACCCTAACTTTACCAAAAAAATTCCCCTCTTTTTGGTGCAGCCCCCTTTCTTCCTCCCAGGATAGCAAAATTAAAGCAGGGACGGGGGATGGCCAAAAATTTTTAGTTACATTAAAACACCTATTAAAGAAAAACTGTTGAAAACACATAATAAAAAAGTTTAAATCTTTAAATTAATTTGTAAACACACTCAACCCTTTCGGGGTTATTTTTAAAATACTTTTTATCCATTTATTTCATTTTATTTTCGCATAAATATCAGCATTCCAAAACCTTTAATATAAATTA
>JAODAL010015183.1:0-84794 GCA_025379985.1 Phyllomedusa bahiana | reverse complement strand
ATGATTTGAAATTTGTGTCTGTAAGCACATGACCATATTGTCCCATTGTTTTCAATGGGAATATGAAACACCAGGTCACGATATGAACTGTGGCATGTATTCAGATTGAAAACAAGGGGACAGGGTAGGGTACCTTTTTGATGCGTATTTAGGGTGACATGTATGATTTTTTTTTTGCATGCATTTGGTTGAAATGGAATGCGTCGGGAAATCTATGAACCTGTTCTACTGTGGGTCATAGATTTAGTGCTTTCTAGCTACAAAGAGACACTTCTGGCTAGGGAAACCCTTGTAAAGGTCTCTCCCTGTTCCAGCTGTACTGCGCCTGAAATGTGCAGCTTGTAGTGTGTAGTGAGAGGGCCTTCCAGCGCACCCCCAAAACAGGCGCGGGTGCTTTGTAATGGGCCTGATAAAAGGCTTTGGCAGGTTTAAAAATAGAGTGAACAGGGCTGCGCCAGTTTTCGCACTGAAACGACGCCAGACTTCAGGCACAGCCCATTCATACATTCGCCCTTGGTGCATAAAGGGCGACATGTATAAACGGGCTGCACCAGATATCTTGGTGTCTTTACAGCCCGATATCAGGCACAGTACCGTTCATATATTTTGAAATCTCCTGCATGTCACTCCGGGTACATTACATCTTTGCCTGTGGCTCTTTGTAATGCGCCAGATCTCGGGGGGGCTGTGGGAGGTGGGGCACACTAGAACCGTATACGAAGTAAAAATTATGCTCAGTACGGCATTTCTAGGCACATTACAGCTGGAACAGTAGAGCACTTTACAAGTGGTTTACCCGAGCCAGAAATGGCGCCCCAGCGCTGGGAATGCGCCTGATTAATGACCCGTTGTAGAGCAGGTTCCATACATCAGGTGCGTTCTACCCTTTTTTTTGGTGCATGAAATTTGGCATTCGCACGCCAAATTTCATGCATTTTGCCCAAAAATGGCTTTTTTAAAACAGCCATACAAAATACAGCCATACATTCACCTACACTCACACACATTTACACACAAAAATGCACACACTCCACACAGACGCAGGGAGTCTAACCTGAAACACTCCAGGGGGTCGGACACGAAAAATTTGCTTGAGACTTGTGCTGTATATCAGCAGCTGCTGCACAGGAAAGTGCACGCACAGGAGGCACAGCACCCAATGAAGGGACGGCCCTGGCTGCCTGCTGTAAGCTGCTTATCTCCTCTTCTGCTGTGCTGTCAGTGCGCCCCCTCCCCCTGCTCCTTGACCCAACACACAACCCTTGTGTCTGTGGGGCCCCGGGGCAGTGGCCTACCATGCCCAATGGGAAAGACGGCCCTGATTATGGTAATCCACAATTCTCATAGAGAACTATGGATTACGTCTCCTCTCCCTGCTCGCACAATACGCTGCGGGGGGGGGGGAGATAAGTGACATGAGAATAACTAGCGACGTATACGCGCCGCTGCGAATGCAAGATTATGGGCCGGCGAGGTGCCGCTCCCGCCCCAACCCCGTCCACACGGCGTAATTGGGGAGGAGAAATTTTACGCCCTGCAAATAAGCCTTGTGAACCTACCCTTTAATTTTTGCAGTACAATTTGAACATGCCCATACATGAAAAAGTGACATTTTCTTTTTGTACCAAATTTTAGACTTTATATCCTACCTCACTATCATTTAACTATGGATTTCCCTTTTTTTAAATATACAACTGGGTTTTCTTTGAATAAGTGTCCAAAAGTTTGGATCACTCTGAATAATGGACAAACAACGATTTAATCATCATAGAGCACCTACTGTATGTTGTTATGAAAGTACATCTATCACTCCTTTCTTTTGGTTTACTTTACATAATTTCTTCTCTATTTTTAGTTCCTATCTCTTTACCTATCCTTCAATTCTTCTTGATTGTATCCTTTCTCGATAAATTTCTTCTACTACTTTAGTCATCTGTTCCTTATAACTTTTATCATCTCAACATATGTGCCTAGCTCTTATAACTTGGGCTTTCGGAATGCCCCAAAAATGTTTGGGGGGCATGATATCTAGCCCCGATGTAAGTATTTTTTCGATCCGTCGGTTTAGAAATAAGGTGGCATTAAATAATCTATCCCTTCTTTTCTGTGCACCTCCACGTCCAAACATTGAATTTTAAAACTGATCTTTAGATACTGGAAACGTGATCAGGGGATGAAAATTTTGGGAAAATTTTTAACAAATCAGTGAAAAAACGCATTATGGAACACAAGTCCTAATTTTGTAAATGTAAAAAGAGGAACACAGGGATGACATGCAGGATGATAAAAGAAATAAATATGGCGAAACTACGATAGCGAGACATTTAAAAGAACAGGGGCATCAGATCAGCGAATGAAGATGGTGCATATTGAAGAAGTAACGGTGGGAATGAAAATGAGTATGGATCCAAACTCCTGCAAAGGGAACCATTTTGGATCCAATAATTTGGAATCATTAATCCCTTCCCAACATTAGACGTACCCATTAAGTCCTAGGGGAAGTTTCCGTTCCCGCAAATAGAAAAATGGGTACGGCCTGGGCGATCGTGGGGGGCTTAACAAGCGAGACCCACACGGGTCGCGACATAGGTACCAGCGGTATATTGCTGCTGGCATTTAAAGCCGCATCACCCGCACCCCCCGGGGTTAGCTCCAGCCGAGGTGTTTACCCCCTTAGCTCCGACGATCTTTTAAAAAAGTTGCAGGTGGAGGCTTGAGCACCTGCTACCCGCACTCAGCAAAACCTGCTGCACGATACTGCGGCAACTCTCTCTCACTTCCTGTGCACATCACCATGCCACAATGCATGTGGGCAGGGCTGTGGAATCGCCAAGCTAAAGCCCCGAATCCAACACCTCAATTCCCCAAACCCACGATTCCCTCCAATCATAGCGCAATGTTTAAGTGATAACGTTAGTGTAGTAAAATGGTAACATCAGGCTTTTATCGACTTATGATACAATAATCAAGTATTTAGGTAGAAATACAGTGACAAGCAAAATGGTAACAATGTTTTGATCTTTTGGCTTTTCAGCTCCACTGCAGCTTTTTACATCAGGCTATCATTTATTTTATAGTCAATCATCTTCCCTATCTTATACATAAATTTGACTTGCAAGTATTTAACATCTGCTCCAGTCCTGCAGATTCTGCATGGTTACGTTTTGCTCCTAAGGCCCCTTTTACACGGCTTATTTGCCGACGGATTGGCGCCGTAATTCCGCGCCGGATTTGCGCTTCAATACGGCGCAATCCGTCGGAGTTATTTTCGGTAATCCACTGCTCTCATAGAGAACATGGATTCCGTCGCTCCTCCCGCTCGGCAAATCCGCCGCGGGGGGGAAAGTGACATGCACATTATTTACGGCGCGGACGATCCGTAAACAATGCATTGTCTATGGGGCCGGGTGCGGCGCCCCCGCCACGCTCCGGCCCCGCCCCGTCCCGCCCCTTATTCACGGCGGATTTGTGCGCTCAATACGGCTCACAAATCCGTCGGGAATAAGCCGTGTGAACACGGCCTAAAAATCAAAATGTTAATTTTTATTATTTTGTTAGTATTTGGTACATCCCCCTTTCGCTGTCAATACTTTCTGAATCCTTCTGGGCTCTGGATCCTATTCAAGCACGTCTTGACCAAAATCTGATCCCAGGTCTCTTCTACACGTTCCCAATGTTGGTGCAGACTGGATCTGCATACGAATACAGCTTTTTCTTCAACTCTACCCACAAGTGTTTGATTGGGTTGAGGTCTGGGGACTGTGGAGGCCAATACAGCAACTCTACTTCCTTGTCGTGGAACCATTCCTTCTCCAACATTGACATATGCTTCGGGTCGTTGTCCTGCTGGAACTCTATGTTGTTGTTTTCATACTCATAGTACTCAGGTATATGAAGTAACTCATGTTGTAGGACACTCACATACCGCTCAGCATTGAGATCAACATCAATCCTGGTCAAGTATCCAACATCTTTAGCTGTAAAACATCCCCATATCATCAGGTTTCCTCCACCGAACTTGACAAGTTCTTCAATTTCTTGATCTGTTCGCCCCTTGATTCTTTCAAACCCATTTGCCCCCATCAGAGCCCGGTCTATTGACTTTCATCTCATTGCTCCAAATCATCTGTTTCTAATTTTCCAATTTTACTTTTCTGCAAACTTTTTGCTGATGCGTCTTATGAGGAGATTGAAGTCGCAGCTTCTTCACCTTTTTTCGGGCCATCATTCCAGACCTGTGTAATGAGTGTTGCATGGTGCTTGCATGGATGTCTGTGATCTCACTCTTAGGCTATGTTCACACGGCTTAAAATGGGACGTATTTCAATTCGTAATTACGCGGCGGAGTGCGCGAATTACGGCTGGAATACGTCCAAGTCATTACGGTAATCCACAGTTCTCATAGAGAACCATGGATTACGTCTCCTCTCCCCGCTCTGCGAATCCGCAACGGGGGGGAGATAAGTGACATGTGAATTACCAGCGGCGTATACGCGCCGCTGGTAATGAGTCTATGGGCCGGCGAGGTGCCAGCCTCCCACTCCCGCCCCCGGCCACATGGCGTAATTGCAGGGCGTAATTACGCCCCGCAAATAAGCCGTGTGAACATAGCCTTACAGAGCCCACAAGCTGCCTCCACTGCTGTGTCTGTCGCGTTAGAACTGATAGACCTTGTGATGAGCGACTTGTTGACTGATATTTTGCCTGGAAGTCACCTCTTGGCTTGGGAATGAATGGATGGACTTCACCTCATATTCTTCCAGCTGTCATGGCCTCACATGATTTTTTTGGCCGAGAGACCGCCATCAATGAGCTGGATGATGCTGCTTCTCTTTTCTTGGGGAATCTTTTTTATGACTGATCGAAACCGGTGACCTTTCGTTTGGGAATCAGCCTAGTAACAACTGAGCTATTAGGGAATGTGAGAACAGGTTTTAATTTGTAGTAACAAGAAATGAAGGATTGTTCCACTACCAGGAGCAAAACAGTAACAATGCAGTTACATGACAAGAATCTGTATAACTAAGCATATGCTGAATAGTTGCAGGTCAAAGTTATGTATGAGATTGGCAAGATGATTGTCTGCTCCATGTCATCAATTACACTCCTCGTGATGAGACTGAAGATATGGGAGCAGTAGCACTGGCAAGACCCAATTCCTCTTGCTCTTGGCACTGCGTCGAACTAACTGTACCGACTAATTATACATTTTGGGAGTCTAAGTCGGTCCATTTTAAAACGACTCCAACTCTACAGCCCTGATTGTGGGCATGGTGATTGAGAGTTGCCATGGAGACCGGTATACATCAGAAATGCTGTATGCAGGTCTCCATTGTATGAGCAATTTGAAGATCGCTGATACAAATCCCCTATGGGGAAAAATGAAAAAAAGGTGAAAAGTACAAAAAAAAAAAAAAAAAAAAAGGAAAACACAACCAGGAAACATAAAAGAAAAACAAGTACACCACCCTTTTTCCCCTGTACAAACGGAAATCGCCCCAAAAAAGATCAAGATCATGCACGGTGAATGCTGTAAAAAAAAAAAAGGAATAAAAAGCGATCAAAAACTCATAAATACCAACTCCAATTAACCCTTACCCGCCAGAGCCAGTTTTGGCCCTCTCTGACAGAGCCTCATTTTTAAATCTGTCATGTGTCACTTTATGTGAGAATAACTTTTTGATTGTTTAACCTATCCACATGACTGTTCAGAGATTGTTTTCTCGTGACACATTGTGCTTTAAGATAGTAAGAAATTTTGGTCCAAAAAATGTTTGTTTATTTTTTTAAAATATAAAATTTTCGTGAAAAATGTAAAAAAAATTTTACCAATTTAAAACGCCCAAAAATTCTGCATGTAAGTAAAAGATAGTTCTTCCCATTTAAAAATTATTTTTATAATAGCATCTCCCTTTATGTCTGCTGTAGTTTGGGCATCATTTTTTTTAAAGGTCTTTTTTTTTTTTTTTTTTTTAAGGACTTTGGGGGGGTTTTTTAAATTTTTAGTATTTAATTTTCAAATTTTAAAAGAAAATTTCAGTAAACTTTTTTTGCGCCCGGGGCCCAGTTCAAAAATGTGATTTGATTGCCTGTATGTTAGTTAACCCAAAATGAAAAAATTCAAAGGGAATCAAACACCCTTTTTTGTTTTAAAAAACCGCATTTAGGAAGTTTATTAACCCAAATTAGGTTTTTTCAAAAGGAATTAAGCAAAGTGAAGTAAAATTAAAAAATTTCATTTTTTTTTGAAGTTTTTTAAATTTTTTATACTTTTTATTGACAAAAATCGGTAATGTGATCGGGGAAATGCACAAAATTTTAATTTGATTCCCAATTCTCCCGTTTTAAAGAAAATTATCCCAAATGTGGCCCAAAGGGCTTTATTTGGCAAAAACCACAAGCCCAGAATAGGGGAGCACCAAATGGATTTGGGGGCCCTTCATTTTCATTAGATTTTATTTGGGGGGCCTTTTGGGTTTTTGGGGGAAAACCCTAAGGTTAAAAAAACTTAATAAAAACCCCCAAAAAAATCCCCCAATTTTGGAAAAAAATTTAACCCCCCTTAAAGGAAATTAATTCCGGGAGTGTAGTGGAGTATATCCCCCCACAGGGTTTCACAAATTTTTTTGTGTTCGGCTCTGAAAAAAATTAAAAATATTTATTTTTTTCCAAAAAATTCATGAATTTTTAGCTTAAATTTTTTAATATTTTTAAAAGGAAATTCTTGGAAAAAAAACCCCCAAAATTTGTGTTACACAATTTTTTAAAAAGTTCGACAATCCCCTACAGGGGGGGTTTGTAAATCCCTGTTTGGGGCAGGGGAGGGGAAAGGGCAAAGGGAGCGGCTTTTTGGGCCCCTTTTTGGGAGCAAAGATTTTGGGGGGGCCATGTGATCCCCAAAAGCCCCCAAAGAAAGGGAAAGGTAAAACCTTTCCCAAGAATTTTTCCCCATTTTGGGTTTTCAACCCCCCTCGGGGATTTTTCCAAAAGGGTGTATTTGCTTTTTGGGCGAAAAAGGGTGTTTTTTAGGGTTTTTTTTTTACCCAATTGGGGCCATGGAAATAAAAAGGGGGGAAAAAAGCAGTCCCATTGTTTTTGGGTTTCCCATTTTTTACAGTATTCACCCTAGGGGGTTAAATGAGGGAAAAAACTTTTACTATGGGGTTGGGAAACAATTAAAATTTGATAAAAATTTTTTTATATTTTTTTTGGTATTTTTAAACTTTTTGCAAAAAAAAAGCAAAAGGTTTTTTTAAAAAGTTGCATTTTTTTAGGGTTGCCCTATTCTGAAAGCAATGGGCTTTCTTAATTTTTTGAATTATGGAGCTGTTGGGGCTTGTTTTTTTTTTTTTCGGGGGGGGAGAGTTCTTTGTTTTTATTGGTCCCATTAAGGGGGGGGTGTTTTGCTTTGACCCCTTTTTTTTAAAGGGTTTTTTGGGAAAGGGCCCTTTTTTTTCCCAAAATACAGCAATCCTGGTAGTTTTTTTTTTTTTATTTTTTTAACAGGGGCCCACTGTGCGGAAATAAAGGGAACCTTCTAGTTTTACTCAGAGGTTAAATTACGATTACGCGAAAAAAAACCATTTTTTTTATATTTTTTTAATGTTTTACTGCTTTTACCAAATAAAAACAATTTTTTTTTTGAAAAGGAAAAACCCGGTTTTTGCTTTCTTTGGGCGGTCTGAGATGCCATAATTTTTTTTTTATTTTTTTGATTTATGGAGATTGTATAGGGATTTTTTTTTTTGCGGGTTAAAGGGTTGAAAATTTTTATTGGAAAAATTTTTTGGGGGAAAGACTTTATGATAACTTTTAAACCCTTTTTTTTTGGAAGGCAGGGTAAAGGGAAAAATCCCTGCAATCCTATTTTAGTTGTTTTTTTTTTTTTAATTGCGCCCCACCTTTCCCGACCCATAAACAATTTTGTTTTATCTGGGGGTTTGAGACGTTTCGGGGGAATCCAATTTATGTAGTTTTTTTTTTTGGGAAAGAAAAATTTTTTTTTGAAAAAAATGTTTCTTATTTTTTTAAAAAATATTTATGCATCACAATTTTTAATAGCCAGAATTTTTTAATTTTTCCCGTATACAGAGTTTGGTGAATGGCTTTTTTTTTTTGCGGGTTTAAAACGGGGGGGTTTTAATTGGCATCATTTTTGAAGTTTGTTATGAGTTTTTGATGATTTTTTACTCCTTTTTTTGTGCTGCGGATGAAAAAAAATCCCCAATTCTGTGATGTTTTTTTGGGGTTTTTTTTTACGGGGTTTCCCCGTTGGGGGTTAAATTTTAAAAATGACAGATTTAAAAGGGTGGGTTTTGCATGCACGCGGGCCGGTCCCAAAAAAAGGGAAATTTTATTTATTTTTGTTTCCTTTTTTTTTGGGGCAAATTGGCTTTTGAAAAGGGGGAAAAAGGGCGTTTGAAAACATGTTTTTATTTTTTTTTTTTTGTGTTTTAATTTTTTTTAAACTTTTTTTTTTTAAATTTTTTCCCCCTTTTTCATTTTTCCCCCAGGGGGGAAATTTGCTTGAAACGATCTATCAGATGTTCAGGGCCTTTTGGAGTTTTGAAAAAAAGGGCTTATAGCTGTATTTGGTCTAAAATGGCAACTGTCGGTCCGTTTCCCCAAAATGCTTTTGGTGGGCATCCGTTTTTCGTCCCCAGACAACCCCGGGATCCCTCTCATTAGCATGGGGCTGTCGGGTTTGGAATAAATTTACCGGCCCCTTTTCCCCGGTTACTGCCCCGGGGTTTGCGGGTAGAAGGAGCCAACCCCTGCTCCCCGGGCATTTTGGCGATTTTTCGCGCATGGGGCGGGGTTAACCCCCCCGCGGCCGGGTACAACCGGCCGGGGGGGAAATTGCCGCCATGATGTCACCCGGAAAATTATCCCGTGGTTTCTGCCCCCGGAATTTCCCGCGCTCCCTGTTGGTAAAGACCCCCCTTGACGTACTCATCCCGGCAATTTGCGGGAACCTTACCGCTTTCCCGTATGAGTACGAAAAAATGTGGGGAAAGGGGTTTTTAAAAATTTTAAAGTTAAACCCCGCAAAAAAAAAAGTCCTTACACGCCCCGGGTTATTGGGAAAAAATTAAAAAAAGTTATCGCTACCCAGAAGTAGTGATGCAAAACCCCTTATTTTTTTATACATTTAAAAAACCCCTTTTTTTTTTTTTAAAGCGTTTTAAAAAAAAAAAAATATATAAATTTTGTATCCCCCTTATCGTTTTTTAAAACCCACAGAGTAAAAACTAATTGAAAAGGGAAAATTTGAAATTGGGGGAGCGCTGTTAAAATTTTTTTAAAAAAAAAATTTACTATGGATTGAAATTTTTTTTCCCTTCACTTTTTCCCAAAAAACCGGTTTTAAAAAATTTGAAAAACCCCTTGTCCCCCCCCCAAAATGATACCAAAAAAAAATGTAATCATCCCGCAAAAAACAACCCCCGGAACAGCTCCGTCACAGAAACATAAAAAAGTCACGGTTTCCTAACCCTGGTATTATGAAAAAACCATTTTTTCCCTTTTTTTTGACAATTAAAAAGTTTTTTTTTTGTAAAAGTTTAAAAACCCTTTAAAAAAAAAATTTTAAATTTTGGGGTTTATTTTGTAATCGTATCGACCTACTGAGTAAAGCTAGCATGTAATTTTCACTGCACGGTGACCACTGTAAAAAATAAAAACACTACAGGAATGCTGAATTTTGTTCAAAACGCCTCACAAAAACCTTAATTAAAAGTGATCAAAGCATCATATGACCCTCATAATGGTACTAATAAAAACGTCAACTCATTCCGCAAACAATAAGCCCATAATTAGCTCCGTATACAGAAAAATGAAATGTCAGTATAGGACAACATAAAAACACAATATTTTATGGACATATTTCTATTGTGTAAAAGTAATAAAATATAAAAAACTATGTAAAATTGATATAATTGAAATTGTACCGACCGCGCAGTAAAGGTATCCAGTCATTTTCACTGCATGGTGAACTCTGTAAAATTGAAACCCAAAAAAATAATGATGGAACTGCGTTTCCTCCCCCCATTTTCATGGCCCAATGCTAAAAAATACTATGGAACACCTGTATGCCCAAAATGCACTGTACACCCCTAGATGAGATCCATGAGGGATGTTGATTCCAAAGTGGGGCGACTTCTGGAAGGTTTCACCTGTTCTGGTACTTTGAGGACTTTGCAAATTCGAAATGGCCTCACCAAAATCTGCGTTCCAAAAGCCAAATAACGCTCCCTCTCTTATACGCCCTGCCATGCGCCCAAACAGCAGTTTACACCCACATATAGGGTATTGCCGAACTTGGAAGAAATTGCGTACCAAAATTTAGGGTGCTGTTTTTTCCTGATTCTTTGTAAAAATTAAACATTTTCAGCTTAAATAATTTCTTCCTTTTCCCAGCCTAACGCTAAAAAAAATTGTGAAACACCTGTGGGGTCGATATACTCACTACACCCCTGGATATATTCCTTAAGGGGTGTAGTTTCCAATATTGGGTCTTTTTAGGGGAGTTTATTAAGTTTTAGCACCTTCGGGTAACCACAAATCTGAAATGGTGCCTAAATAAAGTCATAATGAAATTGAGACCCCAGAGTCCGGTAGGTGCTCCTCCTATTCTGGGGCTTGTGGTTGAGCCAAATAGCGCACTAGGGCCACATATGGGATATCTCTGAAAACGGCAGAATCTGGGGAATCAATATTAAGTTGCATTTCACTGATCACATCTACCGTGTTCTTGTGAGTAACGAATAAAAATAGAAAATCTCCAACAAAATGAAATTTAGAAATTTTATCTCCACTTTGCTTTAATCCCTTACCGCCGGAGCCCAGTTTTGGCCTCTTGATGGGCCCCCTTTTTTTTGAAATCTGTCATGTGTTTTTTAGTGAAATAATTTTTTTGACAAAACCCTATATGTGATTCAGAGATTTTCTCTGAACTTGTGCTTTAAGTAGTAAGAAATTTTGGCCCAAAAAATGTTTTTATTTGTAAAAAAATATCAAAAAATGTGAAAATTTTTAAAATTTTTACCAATTTTAAATTAAAAAATTTTTCTGCTGAAAGGACAGATGTTATTCCACTCAAAATATTTATAACTACACTCCCATGTCTGCTGTATTTGGCTCATTTTTTTAAATGTCTTTTTTTTTTTTTTTTTTTTCAAAATTTGGGGGATTAAAATTTAGTAGTAATTTCAAATTTTCAAGAAAATTTGCAATATAATTTTTTTTAGAGACCAGTCCAGTTCTAACGTGATTTTGTTGGTGTATTTAGATGCCTCATCTAAAAATAAACCCCAAAAAGTATTCAAAACGCATTTAGGAAGTTTATTAAACCCATTAGGGTTTAAGGAATTAAGCAAAGTGGAAGTAAAATTTCAAAATTTTTATTTTATTTTTTGATTTTAAATTTTTTACATTTTTCCCCAAGATGGGAAAATGTGTCAGGGATTACAATTTAATTTTGATTCCCAGTTTCTGCGTTTTCGAATACTCATATGGGGCCCCTAGTGCGCTTTTTGGCTCAACCACAACCCCCAGAAAAGGAGGGCACCTACTGGATTGGGGTTATTTTCATTCCTTTTTATTTGGGGGCCATTTCGGGGTTTCGGACACCAAAGGTTCCAAAACTTAATAAACTCCCCTAAAAATCCCCATATTGGAAAAAACCCCCCTTAAGGAAATATCCGGGAGTGTAGTGAGCATTCGACCCACAGGGGGGTGTAAAAAAAATTTTTAGGTTAGGTGTGAAAATGAAAAAAAAAATTTTTTTTCCCCAATCTGAATTTTGCTGAAAAATGTTTAATTTTTACAAGGAATCCTGGTAAAAAAGCCCCCAAAACCTTGTTACAAAATTTGTTCCAATTTCGGCAACCCCCTACATGGGGTGAATCTGTTTTTTGGGGCAGGGCGGGGGGTAAAAGGGGGGAGCGCTATTTGGCTTTTGGAATGCAGTTTTGGGGGGCCCCATGGCATTTAAAAACCCCCAAAAAGTACAAAAAGGTGAAACCTTCAAAGTCAACCTTTTTTGGGTTTCAGCAAGCCTCATAGAAACTCTTTTGGGGGGAATTGTGATTTTGGGTGCCGGGTTTTACAAAGTTGTTGTTTTTGCTTTGGGTATGAAAATGAGGTGAAAACGCAATTCCCCCATTTTTTTTTGGGCTTCAATTTTAGCGTTCCCCGTGCTATAAATACAGGATATCTTTACAGGGGGGTGGGTAAAATTTGAAATGGTATAGATTTTATATAGTTTTTTATTTTTATTACTTTTCCCAATAGAAAAGGTTAAAAAAAAAATTGGTTTTTATGAGTTCTGTTCTACAGCCAAACTTTTCAGTTTTCTGTATACGGACTGATTCTGGGCTTTTTTTATAGTTTTTTATAGTTTCATAGTTTTTAACTAAACAAGACAAGTCTCCATCAGTTTAGCCCGTTGTCTAAATGTTTGTCCGAGGAAGGAAAACCCCCATGAGGGAGGATGAGGTGGTTTTTATTAGTACCATTATGGGGGGCATATGCGCTTTGATCCTTTTTATTAAAGGTTTTTTTGAGGATTTTGAACAAAATAAGCATTCCCGGGAGTGGTTTTTATTTTTTTTTTTTAACACGGTACCGTGCATTTTAATACATACTAGTATTACTCAGCAGGGGATACATTTCACGATACCCAATTTTAATTTTTTTTATTTTTATGCTTTTACACAATAAAAACACTTTTTATTTAAAAAAAGGAAAAAAATTTTTGCATCCCATATTGAGAGCAAAACTTTTTTATTTTTTTGTGTACGGAGCTGTTAGGGGCTTGTTTTTTGCAGGAAAAGGTTTACTTTTTATTTGGATATTTTTTGGGGGGGACAAGAATTTTTGATCAGTTTTAAAAATTTTTTTTTGGAAGGGAGGGTGAAAAAATACTGCAAATCCTAGTATGTTTTTTATTTTTATTTTAACCCGCTCCCGTGCGTACCATGACCCGTTTGTTATCTCTGGGGCGATACATTTTCGGCGTACCCTATTTTATAAGTTTTTTTTAAATTTTGAAGCACTTTAAAAAAAAAAAAAAAAAGTGTTTTTATTGGTTAAATAATATTTAGCTCGCTGTCTTCTGAGAGCCATAACTTTTTTTATTTTTTTGTTACAGAGAGTGTATGACTTTTTTTTTTCGGGATGAACTGAAGTTTTAATGGTCAACTTGGGTTATATGGTTTTTGATCGTTTTTTTTCCATTTTATGTGGAGGTGTACAAAAATCGCAATTCTGTGACTTTTTTTGTTTTGTTTTTTCGGGTTCCCGTATGGGTTTAAATTTAAAATGAAGAATTTTTTCGTTACGCACGCGGGGGTGTTACGCACGGGCGATACCAATATGGGTACTTTTTTTTATTTTTGCTTTTTTTGGGGGGGATTGGGTTTGTAAAGGGGAAAGGGCGGGGTAGTATTTTTATTTTATTTTTTTGGTTTTTGTTTTACTTTTTTTTCACTTTTGAAATTTATTTTTACTTGTTTCACCTTTTTTCACTTTATCTTCTAACGAATATCAGATTGCTGTTAAAAGCAACCATGCACAGTATCATACTGGGTACTGGTCGCCATGACAACCCCGACCATGCCCCCAATGCATTGGGGCAATGGTGAGCACGAGCCCGGGGGGGAAATGCGTTCACTTCCCCAGGGCATCAGAGAGGAGATGGGTGCCGCATACAGTGGGGCACCGACGGGAGCAGGCGGGAGGAGTCATCCCCCTCCGCGGCTTTTTATGCAAGCCCGGCGATGCCAGGGGTATGGATAAGCCTTTGCGGGAAGTCACTTCCCAGGGCGTATATAGCCCTTTGGGGAAAGGGGTTAATTCCCGTAAAATACCAAATGGGTTTAATAAATTCCTAAAGTGTTTTGAATATTTTGGGGGGTGTAGCTTCTTTAATAAAAGTCATTTTGGGGGTCCCTAAAATACGGGCCCCTCAAGCCAGTCAGAGGGGACTAGTCCAAAAACAAATGTATATTGAAAATTTTTCTTAAAATTTGAAAATTACTACTAAATTTCTAAGCTCCCTAAGACATAAAAAAAAAAAAATTTAAAAAAAAAAATTACCCCAATACAGGGAATATGGTAATACTTTTTTTGAGTGGAATACTATCTGTCTTTACAAGCAAAAAATTTTGAAGTTTAAAAAGGTAAATTTTTCACAATACTTTATATTTTTCAAAATAAACAAGGACTTTTTTGGGCCAAAATTTCTTCTACTTTTAAAAAAAAAGTGTCACGAAAAACAACTCTGAATCATTGGGTAGGTAAAAAATGTCAAAAAGTTATTTTCACATAAAGCGGGAAATGCCAGATTTCAAAAAAAAGGGGCTCTGTGAGGAAGGAAAACGGGTCTGGGATTTTTATTATTTTTTATTTTAAAAACGCCATTGGTTCCCGGGCGTGACATTAGGGGGGTTTCATCATTTCATAAGTCAAACAGTTTCAATGAAAGTGATTTAAAGCAATTGGCTGAAGAGGGAGAGGGGTCCCTACCCGGGGGGGTTACAAACTAAAGGAGGGGGAAAGAGACAGGGGTGAGGGGGGAGACATGTTTGTGGAGGGTGTAGTGGCGCAGGGTTTTGTAGGTTATAAACCTGAAGAGATGGGTTTTCAGGTTTCTTTTGAACTGGGGAAAGTGGGGAGAGTTGATGGTTGGGGCAGTGGTTTTACGTGTGGGGGAAGCACAGAGAAGTGGGAGACGTTATGTGAGGAGTGACAAGAGGAGAGAGAGGAGAAGGTCCTGTGAGGAGCGGAGATTGCGTGAGGGGAGGTATCTGGAGATTAAGGCAGAGATGTATGGAGGGAAGAGGTCATGGAGAGCCTTGTAGGTCAGGGTTAGCAACTTGGCAGTAAGGGGTTAATACCAAAAGGTTTGAATGAAGTTTTTAATCTTAGATGTTATTTGTAAGTAGGAGAATGTTGGTAGATAAATGAATGGGAAGTCATGTGACACTTGGGAGTAGCATTTAAGGAAGTCTCAACGTGAATAGCACATGCTTGAGAAAGGAAAGCTTCGTCTTTGGAAATGTCGCTATGATGATGTGCTAATTAGCTCTATTGAGAATCCTACGAAATTCCAATTATGGATTTATAAAGACTTTCCCAGTGTGCTTATGAACAGTCCTGGATGATGATGGATCCTCATACTTCCAGGTTTTTATATAAATTCTGTGAAGTTAAAAGTGCCTTGGTTGCTATTTATTTGAAAGTGTACAATGTGATTAGCACAGTGTCTGCAGTAGAGGTACAGGCTGTGTTCAATGAGCTAATAATTTTGGTTTAATGTGTCTCCACCAAAGAACTCAGCAAGAAAGACATTTTACGAGTAATAAAAATGCTGTAAAAACAAAGTCCAATAGTAGCAACATGGCTGTTTTTCTTTCTCCCCACCTGCCAAAAATATTATAATGGGTTATACAGTACTTTACCTGTACCTTAAAATTGGATTTTTAAACAATCTAACATGTCCTGCAGAAGAAAAAGAGGTATTTTTTTAAAATTATGTTGCTTTAGGTCCAAAACAACTCCATGTTTAAAGCAGGGTTCACACAGCTTCTCACTGTTTTTTTCTTTATTACGCCTAAAAATGAAAAAAAAAAAAAAAAAGGGAAATTGCCATTAAGGTCCTATTGGTTAAAACATGAATAAGTGCATATCAGGCATGACGGCTTGCTTTTTGCACACTGTTTCCCACGTTACATCCTGCTCAATAAAATGGGAGTGCATGAGCATTATATATGCGTCCAAAAATGGGTCACATACAATGAAGTTCCCTGTACCAGCAGTCCCTTCCTTTTGTCTGCCCTCTAGATGCTAACAGACCCTTGTGGGGCATGACTCAGGGCGCTGACGTCACACCCTGTAATGATGTGGGGATGTTGTAGTCACTGCTACCACTGCTACTGCGTGTATGTGGAGTCGAGTATAGGGAGTGGGAAGACTAGTGGTAGGAGCATGCTTTCTGCATGTGGTAGGAACAATCCATGGGCTTCCTTACCAATGAGCTCCATTCCAACTAATGCATCAGTAGCTGTCTTGGTGGCAAAAGGGCATCTTTGATGGGGCCATACATGGGGGTTACATCCAGCACCACTCCCGCCCCTACCATCAGCTACAATAATGCACCCGCTGGTCTCCTGACCCTGAGGAACTACAAGCTCCTCTTCACAGAAAGGGTGATGTGCAAGTCGCTGTAGGCTTCATGCATCATTACCATGTGGCGGAGGGACACTGCATGATCCATAAACTACACACTAGTGCTCTGTACACATCTGCCATTAATATGGACTGTGGGTCCCCGCTAGGATGCTGCAAGCCCCTTGGTCACATGTAGAGCATGTCACCTCAGTACTCGGTTGTCAATTCACTGCAGCCGTGATGGTTCTCTGGATCTCCAGAGGCAGAGATTCTGTGCACTATAGATTATCCTCCATAAAGGTGACCAGCTGACTCTCCTCCACCGCTGTTACTGCTGTGTAACTAGAATGCCTGTGGCTGTCCTTACATGCTCCCTCAACCAGGGCATCCAGCAAAGTCCCGGGGGTATGGTGTTTCTGGGTGCTGACTTGTAGTTTTGCATGGCACTGGTGCTGCATGTGCAGTCTCCGTCTCGTTCACTTTATGTCTGGGGCCACAATCCAGTTAGGCTGCGGACTAGTATCTGTGTTTAAAATGTGTGGTGTGGCAAGATGGCATTTGTAGTGCTGCAACAGCTACCTTTTCCACAGCTACTACCGTGGTCCCAAAAGTGCCATCATGTCATATCACACATGTATTAACATGGCCTGTCATGGAAAAAGAAAATGGTCATTTGAACTCCTTTTATTTTTTTGTGGTTTGTTTCTTTTGTCTGGTTTATACCTTTGAGCATTGCTAATATATAATTTTAAAACATTTTTATTTACCTTGTAGCAATATAATAAGCAAATTACGGACTTGACGCAGCCTGCTATTATTCACAATCCCAAAAAAGGAAGGGGCCCAGAAAAAATGCCAACAGGACCTATTATTTTGATTCCAGAGTTTTGCAATTTAACAGGTAACTAGCCATTTTTGTACATACTATTGTTATATAGTACATCTTTTGTACCTGTCAGTTTCCAGATTGATGACGTCACAGACAGCCCCAGGTCTTGTTAGACATCTGGGGCTGTCAGGTAAGCCAGTGGAGCAGCGGTCAGTGGGCTTCTTTGGTGCCAGAGGGAGGGGGCTACCTCTGTCTCTCACTTAGCTGCTGTGGCCACGATCGGCTGCGGCAGCTAAGAGGTTAATCGGCGGTGGGTGGAGCAAACTCCGCTCATCGCGGACGGTGCAGGGAATCAGCTGACTGCCTACACTGATCGTGCCGGCACAATCTCTTATGGTAAATTACTCAGGACGTGCCGGTGCATCCTTCTACGTGAAGGGGTTAAAAGAAAGCAAAATCAAAACCGCAATAGATTTAGTTATAGTCTTTATTTACCCTTGTCTGCTCTGAAAAGCTGTTAAGAGATTATAAATGTATTTGTGTATTTATAAGTTTTTGGATCTAAATTTCATGAAGGTTCCTCGGTGAAACCATCATGTTTATTATTTTTAGGTTTAACTGATAGAATGCGAACTGATTTTAATGTAATGAAAGATCTAGCAATTCATACAAGGCTAGCACCAGAACAGAGGGAAAAACAGGTTGCAAGATTTTTGGATTATGTGCACAAGTAAGTGTTTTTCCTTATTTTCCTTTTCTAAACTCATAAAATTCCTGTTAAGGTAGAAGAGATATTTTAAACATCAATCTCTTTTGTTTTAAGTGTGAAAAACTTACTTTTCCTGAAAATTAAAGTTTAACCCTTTTGCCGTTTTTTAAACTTTTGACAAAGACACATACAACAGATCTTCAGAAAATGTTAAATATTTTGCCCACATCTGTATACTTCAAGTCTTCCACTTCTTTTACGTCCCCTATAGGCCTTTTTGTCCTTTACAGGATTCCTCACACTGTGGACAAGTAGTGCGATGTCTTGTGTGTGTGCCTGATTCCTGCTTAAAAGGTGCATGGTACTGTCTGCACCACAGAATTTTACTATGAATTTCTATTGCAAGGCTAAACCTAGTGTGATACATTTAAATTCTATAAAAATTGTACGTAGAAATCAACACTGTGCTAGAAGGTCTGGCAGACGTGCACATGGTTAAAGGTCTGGTAAAGATCAGTATTCATATTATATCTAAAGAACGAAAACGTCAGGAATTGTGGCAACTTTAAAACAATCATCCTAATCCCACAAGCCACCAAGGTGTTTCTAAACAAAATCTAGTAGCGTTTGGGTTATATCCTTGGGTGATTATCCTACCCCACCAGTCTGCAAGTTTGCGGGCTTTGGATAAAAAAACCCTGACTTTTACTTTGTCCTTCAAACAACACATCCAAACCCTCACTTCCACCTGCCGCCTCTACCTGAAAAATATTTCACGGATCCGCTCATTCCTTAATCCTGATACTACAAAAATGTTGGTCCATGCCCTTGTCATCTCCCGCCTAGACTACTGTAACATCCTTCTCTGTGGCCTCCCATCTAGCAGTCTTGCTCCTCTTCAATCCAGCCTCAACTCTGCTGCCCATCTTAGGGCTTGTTCACACAACGTTTTGATCCTTTTTACGGATCCGTTTTTGAGTGAAAAGCGCATCTGGAAAGCGGATCCAAAAAACGCAACAGTTGATACTTTATTTGGATCCGTATTGTATGCTTTTTGAGTTGCGTTTTACGGATCCGCTTTCTGGATACGTTTTCATACACAAAAACTCTCTCTCTCAGCAGCAATTCATGTTCCCTAGCAGCAATTCACCTCCCCATCCATCCCCCTGCAGCACCTCCCATCCATCCCCTGCAGCACCTCACCTCCCCATCCATTCTTCCATCCATCCCCCTGCAGCACCTCCCCATCCATCCCCCTGCAGCAATTCCCCTCCCCATCCATCCCCCTGCAGCACCTCACCTTCTCATCCATCCCCCTGCAGCACCTCCCCATCCATCCATCCCCCTGCAGAAATTCACCTCCCCATCCATCCCCTGCAGCACCTCCCCTCCCCATCCCTCCCCCTGCAGCACCTCCCCTCCCCATCCATCCATCCCCTGCAGCACCTCACCTCCCCACCATCCACCCCTGCAGCCCCTTTCACTCCCCATCAATCCCCCTGAGCCCCTCACTCCCCATCCATCCCCTGAGCAACCTCACCTCCCCATCCATCCCCCTGCAGCACCTCACCAGCCCATCCCCCCTGCACCTCACCTACCCATCCATCCCCTGCAGCAGCTCACTGTCCAGCCAGCGCTCACCGCCGATCACTCGTCCATCCAGCCGCCGATCCCTCGTCCAGCCAGCCGCTCACCGCCGATCCCTCGTCCAGCCAGCCGCTCACCGCCGTTTCCCCCACGTTCCCTCATCCAGCCGCTGCCGATCCCCGTCCATCCAGCTGCCGCCGCTCACTGCCGATCCCCCGTCCAGCTGCCCACTGCGCTTTTCACATCCGCTTTCAGGATACAAAGCGCCGCTGATACGTACCCGGAGTGTGGAGCGCTTTTGGACAGGTGCCAAAAGCGGACTCCATTATCTCCTATGGGCATTCACTTGCGTTAGAACGCAAGAAAATTGGACATGTCAATTCTTAAAGCGGATGCGAAAAGCGCAGTGCAGGAGAGCCCTCCAAAGCACATCGCCGATCTCCCGTGAGAACGCCGATGCGCTTTTGCCATTGAACGCAATGTTAATCACACTGACAGTTGTCAGATCCGTTTTGCGGATCCGTGAAACGGATCACAAAAGCGTCGTGTGAACAAGCCCTTATTCACCTCTCTCCTTGCTACTCTTCTGCCTCTCTATCTCCAGATATCTCCCTTCACGCAATCTCTGCTCCTCACAGGACCTTCTTCTCTGCTCTCCTCTTGTCAGCTCCTCACACAGCTGTCCACAAGATTTCTGGAACTCACTGCCCTAACACATCAGACTCTCTTCCACTTTCACCAGCTTCAAAAGCAACCTGAAAACCCATCTCTTCAGGATTGCCTATCACCTATAGTAGCCCCGCTGTCACTACACCCTCCACAAACATACATGTCCCTCACCTCCTGTCTCTTTTCCCCTTCCTTGTAGATTGTAAGCCTTCACGGGCAGGGTCCTTTCTCCCTCTGTACCAGTTGTTAGTTGCATATTGTCACCATTGTACTTGTTTGACTTATGTATGTAACCCCCTTGAATGTACAGTGCCCTGGAGTCAATGGCGCTCTAAAATAAATAATAATATCCTTGATCAAGAATTTCCTGATGCCAAAACTAGATTCAGTAACGGTAGAGGAACACGTGATCATATCATAAATCTGAGGTGGATCATAGGAAGGCAGTAGCGTATCAGCTGTGTTGAACGTGATTAGCCTTGGGAAGCACTGAGTGAGTCAGGAATGCCGTCGCACCCGATCAGGTATATAAGGTCACTTTATAAAAATGAATAAACCAAAATGCAAAGTAGGTATGGTAATGCAGAATGGTTTAAGATAATAAAAAAAAAATTAGATAAAGTTGCACCATCTATCCTTTTCTTTTCAATCAATATGTAGGGGTTAGTCCCTGAGAAAAAACTGGACGTAGATGATTTGAGTGTTTGAATTAAAATAGGCGGAAGAAGCATCAGCAATCTGAGATGTGTGGATGATCTAACCTTTTGGCAGGAACTTAACCCCTTAAGCCCCGGCCTGAGAAGTAGTTAATGACCAGAACATTTTTTTAGTTTCTGCCTTCTTTCACTTCAACAGTTGTAACTTTTTTTTATTTTTTCAATGACGCAGTTGTATGAAGCCTCGTTTTATTCGAGACGAGTTGTACTTTATGGGTGAATAGTTTAAGTTCACTTATAAGTAATTGCAGAATTTTTGTATTTTTTTTTTAAAAATTTTTTTTTTACACCATTCACATTTCACACTTAATAACTTGGTAGATTAATTCTACAGTTTATTACGGTCATGTAGACACCTAATATGTAGGTTTTTTTGTGTGTTTAATATATGCACAATTATTTTTTATTAAATATTTATTTTTATTTTATTTTTTTTATAAAAAATTTTTTTTTACACTCTGTTTTTTACTCTTTTTTTTTAAATCCCCTGAAGGGAGAACTGTTTTTTACATTTTTTTTTTTAACACTTGGTAATGTATTAGCATATTCATATATGCTAATACTGTACATTATAATCCGTGTCAGTCTGAGACAGGCAGTGATCAGGGCAGCTTACAGTCTGCCTTGGTCACTGGCTTGTTACACAGACAGCTCTGGGGATACTCTAGGTCCCCAGCACTGACTGTGCAGCCGTTCCCCGGGCTCTGTCGGGTTAACGGGTGTTCCGATCACCCGACAGAGCAGGGGAAACCCTTTGATTGCGCTGCGGTGATGATCCGCCGCAATCAAAGGGTTAAAGCACCGGGTTGCGGAGGTTTCCTCCGCTCCCCAGTGCTTGCAGGAGTGCTCTGGGATCAGGGCTGTGTAGTACAGCCCCGATCCCAGCGCAACTGCGGCGTCCAGAGCCGCAAACTCCGATGTCTGCAGCGACGCCAAAAGACGTCGCTGCAGACGAACGACCCGCACCAGCCGACGTCAAAACTCTGTGGGCGGTCGTTAAGGGGTTAAAAGGTCCTTGAGAAGCTGATCATAAAGCTGAAAGGAAAAGGCGAGAATAGGAAACTTAACCTGACATCAAGAAAACCATCATGACTGCTTCCAAAAGTCCACATATAGATTTACAGTGAAGAAATAGAAATCGGATGCCATATTGAGCGCAGTGGTGGTTTGACATCAGAGAATATGCATCAGTTAGCACTGGAGCCTGCGGCCATGTTGAGCATGGACCATATATGGAAGTGCAAGGGAGTCTCAGTTTTCGCCAAAGACTGATTTCATTGTGTTCCCATATGGCTCTGGGACGTGAGTGCTCATGAAATCAGACAGAGCTAAGGTGCTGGAGAAGACTGTTACAAATCTTCTAGGATCGGCTAGGATCTTAACAAAGATGTTCATTGGATGCACCCAGAATTGCCACCGGAAGGCAAAATTACCAGACAGAAACTTTTTAGTCTTTAGTATTTTAGTCATGTGATAAAAGCAAATTAAATATAAAAAGATACTATTTAGAAATTGTTAATGATAGAAGAAAATGGGAAGACCAAATGCTTGTTGGTTGGATACCGTCAACAATAACAGAGAATAAACATCAAGCAATTGAAGAAGCTGTGGAAAATTAGGAAGCACAGCAAGAACTGGCCAACTAAATGGATAGAAAAATATATACATACTAGTGTTTTCATTTATATATACTAGATATATAAACAAGTATACAGTTTTTCAGAAAAGTAATTACATCCCTCACATTTTTGTAAATATTGTATTATATCTTTTCATCGGACAACAATGAAGAAATTACACTTAGATACAATGTAAAGTAGTCAGTTGTACAGCTTGTATAACGGTGTAAATTTGGTGTGCCTTCAAAATATCTCAACACAGCCATCATGTCTAAAACCCTGGCAAAAAAAAAGTGTGTACACAGCTAAGTGCAAATGGACAAATTGTGCCCAATTTGCTATTTTCCCTCACTAGTCTCGTGACTCGTGTTACAAGGTGTCAGGTGTGAATGGGGAACAGATGTTTTAAATTTGGTGTTATTGCTCTCACACTCTCTCATACTAGCCACTGGAAGTTCAACATGGCACCTCATGGCCAAGAGCTCTGAGGATCTGAAAAGAAGAAATATTGCTCTACATAGAGATGGCCTAGGATATAAGAAGATTGCTAACAACCTGAAACTGAGCTGCAGCATGGTGGCCAAGACCACACAGCAGTTTAACAAGACAGGTTCCAGTCAAAACAGACTGACCAAAGGAGTTGAGTGCATGTGCTCAGCATCATATCCAGAGATTGTCTTTTCAAAATAGATGTGTAAGTGCTGCCAGCATTGATGCAGAAGGTAAAGGAGTAGAGAATCAGCCTATCAGGGCTCAGACCATACGCCGCACACTGCATCAAATTAGTCTGCATGGCTGTCGTTCCAGAAGGAAGCCTCTTCTAAAGATGATGCACAAGAAAGTCCAGAAACGTTTTTGCTGAAGACAAGTAGACTAGAGATATGGACTATTGGAACCATGTCCCGTGGTCTGATGAGAAAAAGATATTCAGTACAGATGGTGTCAAGCGTGTGTGGCGGCAACCAAGTGAGAAGTACAAAGATAAGTTTGCCTTGCCTACAGTCAAACATAGGGGTGGGAGTGTCATGGTTTGGGACTGCATGAGTGCTGCTCGTTGTGAGGAACTAGAGTTCATTGAGGGAACCATGAATGCCAACATGTACTGTGACATACTGAAGCAGAGCATGATCCCCATATTTCAAAAACTAGGTCGAAGGGTAGTATTCCAACATGATAATGGCCCCAAACATACCTCCAAGATGACCACTGCCTTGCTAAAGAAACTAGGGCTAACGTTGCTGGACTGGCCAAGCATATCTCCAAACTTAAACCCTTTTGAGCATCTGTGGGACATCGTTAAACAGAAGGTGGAGGAGCACAAGGTCTCTTAACATCCACCAGCGCTGTGATGTTGTCATGGAGGAGTGGAACATGATTTCAGTGGCTGCAGCCTATGGAGCTCTAATGAACTCCATCCCCAAAAGAGTTATGACTGTGTTGGAAAATAATGATGGCTACACAAAATATTGATACTTTGGACACAATTTGTCCATTTTCACTTAGGGGTGTACTTACTTTGTTGCCAGCGGTTTAGACATTGATGGCTGTTTGAGTTATTTTGAGGACACACCAAATTTACACTGTTACACAAGCTGTACACTGATTATTTTACATTGTATCAAAGTGACTTATCTTCAGTGTTGTCCCATTTAAAAGATGTAATACAATATTTACAAAAAAGTGAAGGGAGTACTCATACACACACAAATGTTAAAAAGGAAACATCAAGCACAAGGCCAAACTAAATGATTTCACAGGCTATTTACGACATGAGGACTGGATGCTCCTGATCTTTCTGCTGCAACCCTGAAGAGTTGATTTGGCCTTTTGCTTCAGACCACTGTTATGTCAAAATTCAGGTGTCGCTATCTGTGGTTTTCTTGCTATTGCATGCAATTTTTCTCTTTTTTTTTTCCTGATAAAATAGTTAATTTGAGTTTAAATTCCTATGCCTCCATCATTCATATAAAAGCTAAGGCCACTTTTACACATAGTATATTGTTCAGTATTTTGCCCCAATATTTGTAGGCCAAAGCTAGGAAAATTTTACTCAGCATTAACATTTTTATTTCTGATTCTTTATCTGATTGAACCCTAATAACATTACACTAATGATGAATTAAAACTGTAAATCAGTCTTCTCAGTTACAGCCTGCTACAAAGTTTGTCTTTTTGTCCTGCCAGGGATGACAATGTCCAGAAAGAACTTCGTGACTGGGGTCTAAATTTTGACACCAGACTTTTATCGTTTACTGCAAGAGTTGCACCTCCAGAGAAAATTCTGCTATCAAATAAAGCTGTAAGTACTAAAAGGAGTTGCCCCACAATTATATGGTACCATTCCTAGTTGGTTCTTACAAAAAAATAAAAAAAATATTTTTCAATAATTTTAAAACAAATGCCTAAAAAATTGTGAAAAATTCATATTTCTTGTTTAGTCTCACAGGGCCTGAAAGGTACAAACAATGAGGTGGGTGATTAGAAAACAAAATATCCTGCAGTGGCCCTCTTTCACACACTTTTTGTGTTTTGATTTTTTTTTTGTGTTGCTTTTTTATGTTTTTCTTTAAATCTAAATTCCTCTGTAAAGGTATATTTCCCTCTTGTGTCATTGATGGCATATCTATGGAATATGTAATACATGTGTAATACCTGGAGAACGTCTAGCCTATTCATTGCAACATTGAATTGAGAGATGTCTTCATCTGTGAGTCTCTCTCCTTTCTTGTTTGTGGAAGTTCGAAGGACAGAGAAGTATGTGTGCTTGGTTGTTATTGTAAGGGCATGTCCCCACGGCACGGGTTTTTGGCCGGTTCTTCAGGCGGTTTTGCAGACCGCCTGAAAAAAACGTCCGAAGATGAGCACAACGGGCTCCTATGGAAAACCCGTGCAACAGTCCCCACTGCACGGGTTTTTCCGCCTGCGGGCCGCCCGAAAGACATTCTACATGCACATTCTTCCGTCCGGTTTTCGGACGGAATATGTGCAAGTGAAGGGGGAGGTCCTCATCGCGGAGAAAAGCCGTCCTCCACACCCCCAGCCTCTTTCCCCCCTTCCCGCGGCCGTGTGGACGGCACAGAAACCAGACAAATACCGGTCGGATAAACCGACCGGTATTTGTCCATTGCCGTGTGAACGCACCCTAACTTTCTGTGCACTCCAGCCACATCAGAAATGGATATAACATATGCCATTAAAGTCCAAGATAATGTACTCTTGGTGGTCACACACACATGTTGCAGTTTTTTATCCAGTGTTTTGAGCCAAAGCTGGGTATAGTTTTATAAAAGGTGGAAAGTTTCACCTACTACCCTATCTGTGGCTCTAGAAACTAGAATGGCCTTTTTTTTAAAAAAAAAAAAAAAAAAAAAATCGTTCTGTGGTTTATAAAGTCACCCATGCAAAGTTTATTTTCTGTGTACACACATACAGTGGGGAAAAAAGTATTTAGTCAGCCACCAATTGTGCAAGTTCTCCCACTTAAAAAGATTATGCAAATATGCAAATTATGGTGGAAAATAAAAGTATTTGGTCAATAACAAAAGCTCATCTCAATACTTTGTTATATATCCTTTGTTGGCAATGACAGAGGTCAAACGTTTTCTGTAAGTCTTCACAAGGTTGGCGCACACTGTTGCTTGTATGTTGGCCCATTCCTCCATGCAGATCTCCTCTAGAGCAGTGCTGGGCAACATGGACTTTCAACTCCCTCTAAAGGTTTTCTATGGGGTTCAGTTCTGGAGACTGGCTAGGCCACTCCAGGACCTTGAAATGCTTCTTATGAAGCTACTCCTTCATTGCTCTGGTGGTGTGCTTTGGATCATTGTCATGCTGAAAGACCCATGCAACAAATAAGGGGGAGGAGTTCCCCGAAACGTCGTACGCTCAATCTCTGGTCCCGCCTGTCCACCAGCCAGCTCCGGGAAGGAGACGCTATGCCTGAACGCGGCACATGAATGCTACTACTGGACTTTCCAGGACATTTTCGCCCATATGCATAATCGTTGTGGTAACGCAAGTATCTGCTCTGGTTGAGCATTTTTAATTGTCACTCAATAGTGCAATAAATGTTACGCTTTTATATTTATCCACCCATTTATTTGTTGCATAGTCTAAGAGGATATGGAGGAATCCTGCTGATGGGTGATGCATGGTGCGATTAACCTCTTATATAACCACCAGAACTTTGTGAAGTTGCATGCTGAAAGACCCAGCCACGTTTCATCTTCAATGCCCTTGCTGTGGAAGGAGGTTTGCACTCAAAATCTCACGATACATGACCCCATTCATTATTTCATGTACACAGATCAGTCGTCCTGGTCCCTTTGCAGAGAAATAGCCCCAAAGCATGATGTTGCCACCCCCATGCTTCACAGTAGGTATGGTGTTCTTTGGATGCAGCTCAGCATTCTCTCTCCTCCAAACATGATGAGTTGTGTTTCTACCAAACAGTTCTACTTTGGTTTCATCTAACCATATTACATTCTCCCAGTTCTCTTCTGGATTGGATCATCCAAATGCTCACTAGAAAACTTCAGACGGGCCCGGACATATACAGGATTAAGCAGGGGGACACGTCTGGCACTGCGGGATCTAAGTCCTGGCGGCTAGTGTGCTACTGATGGTAGCCTTTGTTACACTGGTCCTAGCTCTCTGCAGGTCATTCACTAGGTCCCTCCGTGTGGTTCTGGGATTTTTGCTCCTTTGTTCTTGATTATTTTGACCACACGGGGTGAGATCCTGCGTGGAGCCTCAGATGGAGGGAGATTATCAGTGTTCTTGTTTGTTTGTCTTCCATTATCTAATTATTCCTCCCACAGTTGATTTCTTCACACAAAGCTGTTTGCCTATTGCAGATTCAGTCCTCCCAGCCTGGAAGGGCTACAATTTTATTTCTGGTGTCCTTTGACAGCTCTTTCACCATAGTGGAGTTTGGAGTGTGACTGTTTGAGGTTGTGGACAGGTGTTTTTTTATACTGATAAGTTCAAACAGGTGCTTTATTACAGGTATGAGTAGAGGACAGAGGAGCTTTTAACCCCTTAAGGAACCCAGCCTGTTTGACCTTCCTGGACACGCCCTTTTTTTGAATCTGGCATATGTCACTTTTTTTGGGAAAATTAACTTTTTGACACTTTTACTAGCATGTGATTCAGTGATCGTTTTCTCGTGACACATTGTGCTTTAAGTTAGTAAGAAATTTTTATCCATACAACCCTTTGTTGTTTGTGAAAATATCAAAATTTCATGAAAATTTTGAAATTTGCGATTTTGAAAGTTGAAAAAATTTCTGCGTGCAAGACAGATAATTATTCACAAAAAATTTGTTTTTTAACTAGCATCTACCATATGTCCCCTATAGGTTTTGGGATCATTTTTTAAATGTCTTTTTTTTTTTTAACGACATTAGAGGGCTTAGAAATTTAGTGTAATTTCTCACTTTTCAAGAAAATTTGCAATTTTACATTTTTTAGGGACCACTCCAGTTCTGTGTGGCTTTGAGGGGCCTGCATGTTAGATACCCCATAATAATGTCATCTAAGAAACTAGACCCCTTAACGTATTTACAACACTATTAGGAAGTTTGATAACCCCTTTAGATTTTTTCACAGAAAATTTAAAACAAAGTGGAGGTGAAATTTAAAAATTTCACTTTTTTTTTCAGATTTTCAATATTTATCCATTATTCACTGGAATACGGTAAATGTGACTAGGTAAATGCAACTTAATATCAAATTCCCCCAGGGCTGCCGTTTTTAGAGATATCCCTATGTGGACTAGTGCATTATTGGCTCAACCATAAGCCCCAGAATAGAAGGAGCACCTACTTAATTGGGGTCTCATTTTCAATACGATTTTATTTAGGCGCCTTGTCAGGTTTGGGGACACCCTAAGGTGCTAAAACTTAATAAACACCCCTAAATAGACCGCATATTGGAAACTACACCCCTTAATGAATATATCCAGGGGTGCATTGAGTATATAGACCCCACACGTGATTCACAAATTTTTTTTAGCATAAGGCTGTGAAAATTAAAAAACATTTTTTTCCAATAATTTGCAATTTTAGCTTAAAATGTTTCATATATACAAGGAATCCTGGAAAAAGACCCTAAACTTTGTTAAGCAATTTCTTCCCAAATTCGGGAATACCCTACATGTGGGTGTAAACTGCTGTGTGGGCGCATGGCAGGGCGTATAAGGGAGGGAGCGCTATTTGGCTTTTGGAACGCAGATTTTGGTGGGGCCATGTCGCATTTGCAAAGACCCCAAAGTAGCAGAACAGGCGAAACCTTCCAGAAGTCGCCCCATTTTAGATTCAACACCCCTCAGGGATCTCATCTAGGGATGTATTCTGCATTTTAGGCACACAGGTGTTCCATAGTTTTTTTTAGCATTGGGCAATGAAAATGGGGGGGGGAAAGGCAGTTCGGTCATTGTTTTTTGAGTTTCAATTTTACAGCATACGCCGGGCCGTGTAAATTACGTGATAAACAAAACCATAGAAGAAAGTTGGCACTCACCACTTCTGAATGTCTTCCAATGCACCTGATGCTCCCAGTAGTAATGTAAGCAGCTTGCACTCCTTAAACGCCCGGTGTATAGGACTCTCGGCAGGGGTCCAATCCATAAAGAGCAAAGAAACTTGAACACCAGCGGAATTAGTACAAAGCAATGTGCTGCGTTTTATTTAGTCATCCCCAGGGGTACACTGACGCCAACGCGTTTCAGGCTATATAGCCCTTGATCACGGCCGTGATCAAGGGCTATATAGCCTGAAACGCGTTGGCGTCAGTGTACCCCCTGGGGATGACTAAATAAAACGCAGCACATTGCTTTGTATTAATTCCGCTGGTGTTCAAGTTTCTTTGCTCTTAAATGACGTGATAACTTTACTATGGGGGTCGGTACAATTACAATGATATAGATTTTATATAGTTTTTTTCTGTTTTATTACTTTTACACAGTAGAAATACGTCTATAAAAAAATTGCGTTTTTATGTTGTCCTATTCTGACAGCCACAACTTTTTTATTTTGCTGTGTGCAGAGCTGTGTATGGCAGACCTGGGCAAAGTACGGCCCCCGGGCCGCATCCGGCCCTCCAGCCCGTCGGATGCGGCCCGCGGCGTACGCTGCCCAGGTCTGCTAATAGTAGCGCTAACGGCCCGCCGCGGCCGGGTATTGCTGAGAGGCCGCCGCGGGCCGTCAGCGCTACTGTTACTTGTGAATTAGGCAGCGACGCGGTGAACCCCGGCTCACCGCACCGCTGCCTCTCCTGGGCGCACACAGAGTAATAACTCTGTGCGGGCCCAGGAGCTGACGGAGGAGCGTCCCGGCGCTGGCGGCACGACGTCATCACGCCCACCAGCCCGGGAAGCTCCTCGGATAGAAGAAGATGAGCGCGCTCGGCCGGGAGTCAGGTAAGCCAAGGTGAGTATCAGTGTTTGTTATTTTTAATTTTGGCCATAAAATGATCTATCTGCCTGGGGGCACACCTGGCCATATACCTGCCTGGGGACACAGCTAACTATATAACTACCTGGGGACACAGCTAACTATATACCTTCCTGGGGACACAGCTAACTATATACCTTCCTGGGGACACACCTGTCCATATACCTGCCTGGGGACACAGCTAACTATCTATATACCTGCCTGGGGACACAGCTAACTATCTATATACCTGCCTGGGGACACACCTAGCTATCTATATACCTGCCTGAGGACACACCTATCTATATACCTGCCTGAGGACACACCTAACTATCTATATACCTGCCTGAGGACACAGCTATCTATATATATACCTGCCTGAGGACACAGCTATCTATATACCTGCCTGGGGACACAGCTATCTATATACCTGCCTGGGGACACAGCTAACTATATACCTGCCTGGGGACACACCTGGCCATATACCTGCCTGGGGACACAGCTAACTATATACCTTCCTGGGGACACAGCTAACTATATACCTTCCTGGGGACACAGCTAACTATATACCTTCCTGGGGACACAGCTAACTATATACCTTCCTGGGGACACACCTGGCCATATACCTGCCTGGGGACACAGCTAACTATCTATATACCTGCCTGGGGACACAGCTAACTATCTATATTCATGCCTGGGGACACAGCTAACTATCTATATACCTGCCTGAGGACACACCTAGCGATCTATATACCTGCCTGAGGACACACCTAACTATCTATATACCTGCCTGAGGACACACCTCACTACCTATATCCCTTCCTGGGGACCCACCTTGCGATATACCTGCCTGGGGACACAGCTAACTATATACCTTCCTGGGGACACAGCTAACTATATACCTTCCTGGGGACACAGCTAACTATATACCTTCCTGGGGACACAGCTAACTATATACCTTCCTGGGGACACAGCTAACTATATACCTGCCTGGGGACACACCTATCTATATACCTGCCTGGGGACACACCTGGCTATATACCTGCCTGGGGACACACCTAGCTATCTATATACCTGCCTGGGGACACAGCTAACTATCTATATACCTGCCTGGGGACACAGCTAACTATCTATATACCTGCCTGAGGACACACCTAGCTATCTATATACCTGCCTGAGGACACACCTAACTATCTATATACCTGCCTGAGGACACACCTAACTATCTATATACCTGCCTGAGGACACAGCTATCTATATATATACCTGCCTGAGGACACAGCTATCTATATATATACCTGCCTGGGGACACAGCTATCTATATACCTGCCTGGGGACACAGCTATCTATATACCTGCCTGGGGACACAGCTATCTATATACCTGCCTGGGGACACAGCTATCTATATACCTGCCTGGGGAAACAGCTTTCTATATACCTGCCTGGGGAAACACCTAGCTATCTATATACCTGCCTGGGGAAACACCTAGCTATCTATATACCTGCCTGGGGACACACCTAGCTATCTATATACCTGCCTGGGGACACACCTAGCTATCTATATACCTGCCTGGGGACACACCTAACTATCTATATACCTGCCTGTGGGAAGCCCTAACTATATACCTGCCTGTATGGAGCCCTAACTAGATACCAGCCTGAGGGGAGCTGTACCTATCTATATTCCTGCCTGAGGGGAGCTGTACCTATCTATATACCTGCCTGAGGGGAGCTGAACCTATCTATATACCTGCCTGAGGGGAGCTGAACCTATCTATATACCTGCCTGAGGGGAGCTGTACCTATCTATATACCTGCCTGAGGGGAGCTGTACCTATCTATATACCTGCCTGAGGGGAGCTGTACCTATCTATATACCTGCCTGAGGGGAGCTGTACCTATCTATATACCTGCCTGTGGGGAGCTGTACCTATCTATATACCTGCCTGTGGGGAGCTGTATCTATATACCTGACTGAGGGGAGCTGTATCTATATACCTGACTGAGGGGAGCTGTATCTATATACCTGACTGGGGGGGGGGAGCTGTATATACGTGCCAGACTGAGGGGACATACATCTACATACCTACATTACTGAGGAAAGCTGTATATACCTGCCTTACTGTGTACCATCAGTATACAGTATATGCAGGTATATAGATACATCCTCCAGTAAGTTTCCACAAAGATAATCCCCCAAAAACGAATTTTTTTCCCGTTCATCCTATGTTTTTATTAGTCCGGCCCCCCAAAACCATCGCACTTTCTCATGCGGCCCCATGGGAAAATTAATTGCCCACCCCTGGTGTATGGGCTTGTTTTTTGCGGGATGAGTTGAAGTTTTTATTGGTACCATTATGCGGTGCATATGATGCTATGTTCACTTTTTATTAAGGTTTTTGTGAGATGTTTTGAACAAAATACAGCAATCTTGGTAGTGTTTTTTATTTTTATTTTTTATAGCGGTCACTGTACGGTATATATGACATGGTAGCTTTACTCAGCAGGTCAATACGATTACACCGATATCCAATTTGTATATTTTTTTATGTTTTAAATGCTTTTATACAATAAAAACACTTTTATTCAACCAGAAATGTTTTTTCATCGCAATAGTCCGAGAGCCATAACTTTTAAATTTTTCTGTGCTTGGAGCTGTGTAGGGACTTGTTTTTTGCAAGATGAGTTGACGTTTTTATTAGTATCATTTTTGGGGGGACAAGGCTTTTTGATCGCTTTTAAATCCATTTTTTGGAGGCCAGGGTGAAGAAAATACTGCAATCCTAGTAGTGTTTTTTATTTTTATTTTTAACAGGGCTCACCATGCAGTATCCGTGATAAGTTAGCTTTACTCTTTGGGTCGCTACGATTATGGCGATACCCTATTTATATAGTTTTTTTTAAGCTGAAGCACTTTAAAAAAAAAAGAAAAGTGTTTTTAGTGTGTAAAACAATATTTATGCATCGCTATCTTCTGAGAGCTATACATTTTCTATTTTTCCGTATACAGAGCTGTATGAGGACCTTTTTTTTGCGGGATGAACTGACGTTTTAATTGGTACAACTTTGGCGTTTATAGGAGTTTTTGATCGATTTTTATTCCATTTTATGTGCTGCGGGATGAACAATAATCTTAATTCTGTGATTGTTTTTTTAGGGTTTTTTTTACGGCGTTCACCGTACGGGTTAATTAACATGACAGATTTATAGGGCAGGTCGTTACGCACGCGGCGATACCAAATATGGGTACTTTATTTTTGATCATTTTTGGGGCGATTGGCGTTTGTAAAGGGGAAAAGGGCGGTGTACGTATTTTTATTTTATTTTTTGTGTTTGTGTTTTACATGTTTTTCACTTTTTTTTACTTTTTCACGTTATTTTTTTACTTTTCCCCATAGGGGATTTGAATGAGAGATCTTTAGATCTCTCATTCAATAGGAATCAGTACATAGCTTGTTGCTATGACTGGTTCCTATGACAACTGTCAGTCACGATGCCGGGGCGTGCCCACAGGGCACGGCCGGGCGTCGTGACGTCATAGACAACCCGGAAGGCATTCTCTGCCCTCCGTGTTGTCTGTAGGGAGGCAGGAGCTGCACGGATCGCCCGATCCGTGCGCTGCTGCCGCCGACAGAGACGCAGGAGGAGCGATCTCCTCCTGCGTCTCCCTTAGTTATTGCGACCCGATCGTCGCGATAATTAAGGGGTTAACCGCCCCCCCCGGAGCGATCCGGGGTCGGGGCCGACGCTGCGGGATGTCAGCTGTAATATACAGCTGACACCCCGCGCCGATCGCGCGAACTCTGCTTTAGAGTTCGCGCGATCCTCAGGACGTATCCATACGTCCAGGTGCGTGAACCCCCAAACCACCTGGACGTATGGATACGGCCAGGGTCGTGAAGGGGTTAAAGAAGAAGTTACAGGTCTGTGAGAGCCAGAAATCTTGCTTGTTTGTAGGTGACCAAATACTTTTTTCCACCATAATTTGCCAATAAATTCTTTCCAAATCAGACAATGTGATTTTCTGGATTTGTTTTCTCATTTTGTCTCTCATAGTTGAGGTCTTCCTATGATGTCAATTACAGGCCTCTCTCATCTTATTAAGTGGGAGAACTTGCACAATTGGTGGCTAACTTTTTTATCCCTGCTATACATACCCATATAAGCCTGCAGTTTGATAAACAATGCCATGGATTTAAGCAGATGCACCTAAAAAAGAAAACCCATCATACGGAAATAATTAAAAAAAAATGCTTAAAATGTGGGAAAAGCTTTTTTCCTAAAGGCTGGTGTCTCACATAGTGCATCACTCTTTCACTGTCGCTTCTGCCTGCATAAAATAGTTGCAGCCAGGTGTTAGCTGTAAATCAATACAAGACACACTGCAAACACTTCTTACGCTTAGGTTGTCTGTGCTATTTTTCCCACCCAGAAAGCGTTTACGTTTCGAAAGCAGACCAAACGTAACACAAAAGTGACAAAGTTTGCACTCTTGTTCCCTATGGATCTGTTGGGATGCCTTTTTCAGGTAACCCAATGTATATCTGTAAAGCGTGGACCACAAGCGCATAAGAAACGCTTTTTGAACACATTATTTTGAAAAAGAAAAAAAAATCCACAAAACTAGCATTAAAAAAGCATGAAAAATGTGCAGGGCACCGAAGGGTGGCTTCTTGCACTGCTGGCTATTTTCTGTTTAAAGCTTGGAGCGGACTCAAAGGAAATGTAAATTTTTGCTTGGATTTACTTCTGGCACCGGCTCAAAAAGCTGGGGTGCCAGGTTAATAAAAAACAAAAAAACTGAAGAGCTGGGTGTACCACCCCTGAGGAACTTTATGCTGCCCGAACAACGTGGTGGTCCCGGGTGAAATACCTTGTGAAGTTGTGCCAGGTGCAGGGAGATGAGTCTGATGTGAGGCTTCTCCCCATTCCCTCAGCTTAACTGACAGCTCTATCTCATGTTTGTCTATAGAGAGAGAGCTGTCAGTCAAAAAGAGGGGGCAGAGAAAAGCCTCACATCAGATTGATCTCTCCCGGTCACAGCACTTCTCCCTGTATCCGGCACAACTTCACTGATGTTTTTCCATGGAACACCGCAGTGTTTCACGATAAAACCCACATGGTTGGGATCGAGTAACTTGCAGATATTTCACGTTGCTGCTGTTCGGAAGCATAAAGTAGCTGACAGCTTCTCTTTAAGTGAGATCTGCTATTGCAGGTCGCCAAATTCTTCGGCAGTTGTTTGCAAACTCTGGAAAATCAAGCACAAGGCCAAATTAAATGATTTCACAGGCTATTTACGACATGAGGACTGGATGCTCCTGATCTTTCTGCTGCAACCCTGAAGAGTTGATTTGGCCTTTTGCTTCAGACCACTGTTATGTCAAAATTCAGGTGTCTGCTATCTGTGGTTTTCTTGCTATGGCATGCAATTTTTCCCTATTTTTTCCTGATAAAATAGTTAATTTGAGTTTAAATTCCTATGCCTCCATCGCTCATATAAAAGCTAAGACCACTTTTACACATAGTATATTGTTCAGTATTTTGCCCCAATATTTGTAGGCCAAAGCTAGGAACATATCCATGAAATGTTAATGGTGATAATTCTTCTATTGTATGTTTATTTCTGTAGGTTCCACTCCTAGTTTAAATGTAAAAGCACCCCTTATGCAGACATACATTTAAGTTCATAGCTGCTGCCTTGGATGTAGCGATAATCCATATGGAATGGGTAGTCACCGAAAAAAGGAGAAACCTTGATTTGGATCTGTAGTTTTCAGTGTTCATAGACCAAATCTGTTAGGTCCAAATCAAGCCTCCACCCTTTTGGTTCACTGACCTTTCCACATTGAGCTATCGGTCCATCTTGGGTTTGTTTTTCTACTTTTTAAAGCTTCTTTAAAGGGGTTTTGCCACGATCTTATTTCATACCTCCTGCATCAGCTCTTCAGCTCTGTGTGCTCAGAAGGGGGCGTGTGTGATTTGTTTGAATTGCATTTCATGTGACTCAGCAGGATGACATCACCAGGCCTTTCCTCTCTCTAGTCAGAGAGGTCTGTTTATGTATAGAATTGTAAGTAGCTACACTGTAGCTGAGAGATAACATTTTTGCTTTACAGCACAAGGGTCATTGGTTCAAATCCCTGCAGGAACTTAACCTGTGGATTTTTTTTTCTTTATCAATGCACAGACCTCATTGAGGGTTATTTTTTTTATTTATTTGCACTGTTTGACTAATCACTAAGGAATACAGAGGACGGGAGTAGAATGACAGCACCTGGGGTTTGAACACTCAGAAGCTTCCTGGGAGGAGAGGTGATGTCTGAGCATGTGTGACCAGGAGTGAGATGCTCTCAGCCCTGGTCGTATCCCCTGGAGACGAGCTGTAAACAATGGATCACTAATGGAGCAGCTAAAACAAAAACGGTGCAGAATTTTTAATAATGATGAATGGTGAAAATGTTTGTTATTTAATTTTCAAACTTCCCACGTCAATTTTACTTCGTGGCATAACCCCTTTAAGATCTCGGATATTGATGTGTCCCTCTTAAAGACATTAGCAGTAAAATAGTATTTTGTTGTATTTATTGTGATTATACTTTTCTCGTTGGATTCATTCTTGCCATATACTGTAAGTTAATCCTTTTTGACTTCTGGTAGTTTTGGTTTTCTTTTGGGACCAGGACCTTTTTGGCTTTGTCTATTGGTGCACTACTGTATGGGAGCTTCTTCTACAGCTTATTGTACATAAATTAATTAGCCTGCATTGGAGAAGACAATACTTTTTTAAATACAGTTGTTACTGGTGTGCCAGTATCAATTATATATAGGGTTTTTTTCAATAGTACCTGGAGGAACATATTCATTTGTTCTTTATCTATATAGGTGGAGTACAATATTCAGTTTGCAGACTGGTCAAAAGAAATTAAAGGAAACAATCTAATTCATGTGAAGCATCTGGATAACTGGTTGTTGATTTACAGTCGAAGAAACTATGACGCGGCCAATGCTTTAACCCAAAACCTTTTCAAAGTGTCTCAGCAACTGGGAATAAGAATGAATAAGGCAGTTATGTAAGTGATTGGAAATTGTGTTTTAGATTACTTTTAAAGATATTATAGCATTAATTGGATATATTACCGCTCACTATTTCAAAAGACTGTTACATATATCAGTAGTATAAATAAGGGAAACTTTGTGGGATGTCTTGTTAGAGAAAGATGCTTTATTCTCCACTTATGAGACAGTTCTTTTCTCCCACCCTGCCTTTCAGACTGATTGCTCACTCCCAATTCCATGCTAAAAATCAGCTCACCAAAGCAATATATGCTGCCCATAGACGTCTTTTGAATAGGGAGGGGGAGAAGGATGAGATGCTGTGAGTAATGAACTCGGGAAAGCTGGCAATTACAGAGAGCATGCAGGGAGTACTACTGTTGAAAATTGTCAGGTTTAAATCATAAAAGGAGTACTTCTGCTCATCGTGTACACACACACAACAGCTTGTTCTGAAAGCTATCTGAGGCATCTTATAGTTTTAAAGAATCTGAAATTATATGCATTTACATTTGCTCTTTTTGCTTTGTTTTTCCCAGTGCACTTGAAATTAACCCCATAACCCACCACGGTCAAAGTAATATGGCGCTTCATTTGTCCTTCCCACTTTCAAGAGCCATAACTTTTTTTTTTTTTTCCCATCTACATAGACATATGAAGGCTTTTATTTTGCAGGACAAGATGTATTTTCTATTCTATGGTCATTCACCGGACCATAGAATTTACTGAGAAACCACAAATAAATTCTAAGTGTGGCAAAATATGTATTCTGCATGTTGATACGATTCCGGCAATAGCATATACTGTACATACTCGAGTATAAGCCGAGGCGCCTACTTTTGCTCTCTTAGGGGTTGAACAGCAAAGATCTGAGTGGGCTCTGATCTCTGCTATTAGCAGTGGGTGTTAGCTGTATCTCCATACTCCCTTAACACTGTTATGACATGCTAATAGATCATGATGAGTTAAGGGATTAGTAAAATTTATAAATATCTGCAATTGAGACACACTCTCTCCTTTAAATTTCAAGCCCCATCCTTTGATAAGACTTATTATATTCCAGAGTCCGAAAGGCTTGATTTTCAGCATCTATTCTCGTCTCATCAGTTTGGAAGGTGACTTGTAACCATCCACGGGCCTTGGAAAAATGGAAGTCAATCATTCCCTCCCTTGGAGATATGTCTCTAATGGAGGTAATGGGGTCTCATCATAGAATAGTTTTACTACTATTATCAATAAGATGATTCAATTATATTATCCATCAAGTTTACCCTACTTCCTTAAGACTTTTTAAAATGGGTAAAATATCTAAACTTAGTTGCCCAAGATGCAGATACCGCCATCTAATTTCTGGCATATGGTCTAGAAATGCCCTGTCTTGCAAGTATCTTGGAGTCAGGTTTTAGAATTTCTCTCTTAAAATTCTACAGTTCTCTATAACAGAGATTTGTTTACTGGGTATGTTAAATGGAGATATAGGGAACTCCTACGTTAATATTTTTGTGAGAAATATTGTGGTGTAAGACTTTCTTTGTTGCCCATAGCAACCAGTCAAAGCTCCCCTTTCTTTGTTCAGAGCACCGTGAAATGAAAGGGGAGCTCTGATTGGTTGACATGGGCAACAAAAAGTCTTATACCTAGACAGTTTTCATACAGTGAGGTCCATACATATTTGGGCAGAGACATCATGTTTCTAATTTTGGTTCTGTATATTACCACAATGAATTTTGAACAAAACAATTCAGATGCAGTTGAAGTTCAGACTTTCAGCTTTACTTGAGTGGGTTCAACAAAATGATTGCATAAAAATGTGAGGAAGTAAAGCATTTTTTAAACACAATCCCTTCATTTCAGGGGCTCAAAAGTAATCGGACAAGTTAAATAATTGTAAATAAAATGTTAATTTCTAATACTTGGTTGCAAACCCTTTGTTGGCAATGATTGCCTGAAGTCTTTAACTCATGGACATTACCAGACTCCCACCGTTTTCCCCTTTACAAATGACAATCGACCTCCCCCGCAAAAAAAAAAAATCAGAAATAAAGTAAGTATGCGTATTTGGTAGTGCTGTGTGTGTGACGACCTACGCTATAAATCTGTCCTATTATTTCACGCGCACGATAAACACCGTGAGGGAAGAAAAAAAACATTTTTGTTCATCCTGCAGTACATAAAATGGAATAAAAAGTGATCAAACAGCCTCTACATAGTTCTGTAAACGGAAAAATAAAAACATTTCGGCTATCAGAAGATAGCAATTCATACATATTGTTCTATACAATAAAAACCCTTTTTAAAAAAGCGCTTCAGCATAAAAAACTATACAAATTGAGTATCGCCATAATCGTATCGACACACAGAGTAAAACTAACTTGTCACAGATACTGCACAGTGAGTGCTGTAAAAAAAAAAATTAAAAAAACAAACAATTTTTGGATTGCAGCATTTTATTCACCCTGGATTCCAAAAAAATGGATTTAAAAGTGATCAAAGACTTATCTCCACAAAAATGATACCAATAAAAATGTTAACTCATCCTGCAGAAAACAAGCCCATACACCGATAAATAAAAAAAAGTTATGACTCTCAAACTATGGTAATGAAAATATGTTTTCCTTTTTAAATAATTGTTTTTATTCTGTAAAAGCAGTAAAACACATTCACAGTATAAACTTGATCAAAGACTACCCCACAAAGAAAACTTGGAAATTCACAGTAGTAATGGTATGTAGTTTAAAACATAACTTTTAATCACTTCTAATAAAATATCAAAAAACCATTTAGTAGCAATTCATACTATACATGTCAGAACTCATCCACTAAACATCAGTCATGACAAATAGACTCACGGTTCCGTAGATATGTCATTTCCAGGGTTCCATAAGGTGTTTTCAGAGCTGGTATTCCGGGTAGCTGAAGGGAAGGGCACCAAAAGAATAGATATATGTGAAATCTTTCTCTATTAAAAAAACGACGTCAAACTATCTAAACATGCATTATTGCCAACTAATTGCCCCGGTCCCGCCACCTAAACTACCCCTATTACACCCTGAAACTTACCCTGTGACGAGCATCACATGAAAACATCTATCATTTACAGCTAGCCCCCACAAAAAGCTGCCAACGCATTTCCCCCTCTCAAGGTTTAGAGGGTTCTTCAGGGGAGAAGAAATTATTTTACTTAACACTATGATAAGTTACCCCAATGAAATAGAACAACAGGGGACAAACTTGGGTCCGACCAATACAGACCACAAAGTGCTTCAATGGGCTAAACATGGTGAGTGTTCAATGGACTGACATGATGAATGTTTTCCACCCGGAAGCCACCTCTTATTTATAAACCCACCTCCTAGACACAGGACAATCACACATAATTAGCATCTGTTTGCTTCCAAACATCCGACACGTGTATCAGCGTCCTCGATATGCCTCAATATGATCACGCACTTCTGATTTTGCTCCTGCCTGAGTTAGGCTTCCTGTCTATGCATATCCAGCGAATACCCAGATACGGAAGCACACGCATGCGCCGCCATTTGTCCTAAGCATCATTAGGATGCACGATACCCGGTTCCTCAATGTCAGAATTGGGGGAATCGATGTTGAGTTGAATTTCCCTTTTATCATCTTCCTTGTTCCAGTGAATTATGAATAATAATTTAAAATCTGCAAGAAATTGCTTTAATTTCTGTGAAACAGCTAATGCGTAATTAGTTCCTAATGCTGTTTTGAAGTTTTAAGGGGTTAGTTTTCAGATGAGTCATTTATGGGGATTAACATAGGCCATCAAAGTCACGTCGAACTGGACGCCCAAAAATCGCGTGCAAATTTCTGACATATGTGAAATTACTACTCCATTCTAAGGCCCCTTTAATGTCGTAAAATAAAAAAAAGTCCATACAGTGAATAGGTGATCTAGTGAATATTTGTGGAATAGCTATCTGTCTTATACATAGACATTTTTTAACTTTTAATATGGCAAATTTTTTAAAAGGTTCATGATATTTTGATATTTCATAACTAAGTAAAGGAACAATGTGTCTCAAGAAAACAATCTTTGAATCACATGGATAAGTAAGTGTCAAAAAGTTAGTCTCACATAAACTGACACAAGTCAGATTTAAAAAAAATGGGGCTGTCAGAGAGGTCAAAACTGGCTGTGGTGGTAAAGGGTTAAGAATTAAAACAAAAAGTCATTCAATTATCATTAACTGTTGTGTGTATTAAAAAAGATGCCCACGCCAAAGGAATAGAGCATCCACCCCCTCACTAATCTATATTCAGTAGTATAATGTTGTACTGTGTTAGTCATAGAAAGTAGTAGAAGAGTGAAGAAATCAGGCGATACCTTTTTCAAGCTGAGTACCGTATATACTCGAGTATAAGCCGACCCGAGTATAAGCCGAGGCACCTACTTTTGCCCCAAAAAGTGGGAAAACGTATTGACTCGAGTATAAGCCTTGGGTAGAAAATGCAGCGGCTATTGGTAAATTTTAAAAATAAAAATGGATACCAATAAAATTACATAGGCAGTTTAAAGTCCCCCATAGGCATTTATAGGCAGATATATGGCCCCTATATGCAGGTATATTTCCCAAAAGGCACGTAGATGGCAGCATAGGCATGTATTAGGCAGTTATATGTCCCCCATAAGCAGATTATAGGCAGGTATATGGCCACATAGGCAGGTATAGGGCAGTCTGTAGGCAGGTAAAGGGCAGGCTGTAGGCAGGGTATAGGCGGTTAGGCAGGCCAGCGTAGGCAGGTATAGGCCGCTGTAGGCAGGTATAGGGCGGTATGGGCAGCTGTAGGCAGGTTATATAGACAGCTGTAGGCAGGTATAGGGCCGGCTGTAGGCAGGTATAGGGCCGGCTGTAGGCAGGTATAGGGGCCGGCTGTAGGCAGGTATAGGCAGCTGTAGGCAGGTATAAGGGCCGGCAGCAATAGCGGTTAGGCAGGTATAGTGCAGCTGTAGGCAGGTATAGCCAGCTGTAGCAGGTATAGGAAAGTTTTAAAAAAAAACCACTTAACCTGGCACCCCGCTGCTCGCTCTCCCTCGCCCCTTCGCTCCGCGCTCCGGCCTCCCGCGCGCTGTCCTGTTCTTCACGACAGGCGGGTGACGTCATCAGGCCGCGCACGTAGCAGCGTGATGAACACACGCTGCCTGTGTCCGGAAACTTCCGGACGGCCCGCGAGTCTGCGGCCGTCCGGAGTCCACCATGCGGAAGCACGGAGCGCTCGCTACTGTGCCCCGCAGTGGTATCCCTTCACCTATATGCTCGCTCGGAGGAGTCGCATATAGGTGAAGGGATCGCGGACAGTGCCTGGACCACCGCAGCATCCAGACACTGTGCGCTCACTCGGCCTTCAGTTATATGCGCTCCCTGAGGAGCCGCATATAGCTGAAGCGTCCGTGTCGGCGCATGGGCCATCGCAGCGCCTGAGCGCCGACAGTGACTCGAGTATAAGCCGAGGGGAGATTTTTCAGCACATTTTTTGTGCAGAAAAACTCGGCTTATACTCGAGTATATACGGTATATTTGATAGTGAGCTTTCGAGAGGACTAGCTCTCTTCTTCAGACATGGTGTTATACAACAAACTGAAAATACACAGACTTTTTTATACACAAAAGACATGGATCTTCAAAGGAACTTAGAATCCTTAAAAATAATATAAGTAGAGCAGTTATTTACAACAGGTTAAGAAATAAACAGTCTGAAAACTTGTGAGGCGTGACAGGAGGGATAAATAATTATTTCTCTTATCTATTTGCAATCAGGGGAGATTTGTTGCTCTCACAGTTCACACATAGTTTGACATGAAGCTGCTATGAATATTCAATCCATTTTGCAGAGTTTTAAATTTTTGCATTAATTTATATTCCCATTCCTTCCTCTCCCTCTGAGTCTTAAAATGTCCCATAAAGGCCGTAACCTGCAAATCTTCCATGGAGTGATTTTCTCCAGAGAAATGTGCGGCCACTGGCAGATCTGTTCTGCTGTTGTTAATGGTGAATCTGTTTGAATTCATACGCTGACTCTGTCTCTGCCCTGTTTCTCCCACATAGAGATCTGTGGTAGGACATTGCGCACACATGATCAGATACAAAAGGTAAGGAAAAAGTGTTTCAGCTAACCCAGACTCAGTAGTGTTGAACCAGTCGCAAGGATTAGGGAGTCCCGGAGCACTACTCCCAAACAGAGCATTAAACTTTCAAAAAAATGGTATCCAGCGTCTGCCGTTCAGTCCACATAATAATAAAAAATTGTAGCTTTATTTAAACATAGTTAAAAAGATAGAGGCCAATATTGATGCACATAACATCGTGTTAGTAATTCACATCGACGCGTTTCGGGGAAACGCCCCCCCTTAGTCATGATGTAACATCAAGTAAAACGTAACTTCCTTATATATACAATGCTTAATGGAAGACATTATTAAAAACAAAAACAATGTATTATACAGTTGCAACAAATTATCTAGTGGATCTCATTATGAAAAGTGGAGATAAAAAAAGCCAGTAAAAGCTATAATTAATAATGAAACATAATATCCTGCCTTTTGTTGAGGCCCATCGGGAACCTGGTGTTAAGCTGGAATATCCACCAGGCTTCCCGGGACAAGATTTTTTTTCCTCATGTCCCCTCCTTTCACCGTTTTGTGAGCCGCCTCTATACCGCAACATGTGAAAGAGGCAAGACTGCCGGCATGGCAATCCGCTAAATATCGCGATGCCTAGAACACGTGTGTGTGAATTCAGCTATCTTAATATCTGAGATATGTCTGCGGATTCGGGTTTTAAGGCTATTTGAGCTGCAACCCACATGTTGTAAAGAAAATTTTTTGCAAGTGATCAAAGAGATGACATTGTGGGTGCCATTGTGGGTGCAGCAATTAATATATGAAGCGATTTTGAAAGTTTTACCTGTAGCAGTTGCTGTGAAACTTTGAGTAGTTTGCATGTACTGGTATGTAATACACCTATTGTGTCCACATCGATAGAATCCCTTGGTAGATAACCAATTTGTGCTCTTGATGTTGAGCTGTGAGTTGAATAAACTCGGGGAAAGAATGAAGAGCTTTTTTTAGGTACAAATTTAACCTTGTCTTTAATTATGGATCTCATGTTTGGCTGAGCATATAATAAAGGTAAGTTATTTTTAATAATATTGACAATTTTGGAATATTGAAGACTGCATGTGGTTGAAAAAGTAATAAACTCAGATGTGGTTTCTTTTGTTTTATGTTTCTGGGATGACCTTTGATATGGCTTTATTTAGTGATTTACTTGAGTACCCCCTCGATTTTAATCTTTTAATAGTACTCTCAGAGAATGTTTCAAAAAGATTTCCTCAGTAGAGGAATTCCTCTTAATGTGGACAAGTTCCCCAAACGGAATATTTTCAGTAACATGGCATGGCTGTAGAGAGCTTGCCATCAAAATGGAGTTCTCTGTAGTTGCTTTTCTGAAAGGTGATACCATGACTCCTACATCGGTCACTCCGGTTAACATGACATCTAAAAAAGAAATCGTGTTTTCACACCAGGAAAAAGTAAATTTTAAATTAAGGTTATTGGAATTAATATAGCTATTAAATGATGATGCCGATGTCTCATCCCCCTCCCACACCAGGAGGAGGTTATCGATATATCTCCCATGGGGTGGTATGAGAAGGGACAATCATCGGAGAAAAGATAGAACTCCTCCCAAACGCTCATGTAAATATTAGCCAGTACCGGGGAAGCCTGGTGGATATCCCAGCTTAACACCAGGTTCCCGATGGGCCTCAACAAAAGGCAGGATATTATGTTTCATTATTAACTATAGCTTTTACTGGCTTTTTCCTGTCTTTTTATCTCCACTTTTCATAATGAGATCCACTAGATAATTTGTTGCAACTGTATAATACATTGTTTTTGTTTTTAATTATGTCTTCCATTAAGCCTTGCATATATAAGGAAGTTACGTTTTACTTGATGTTACATCATGACTGGGGGGGGGCATTCCCCCAAACGCGCCCGATGTGAATTACCAACACGATGTTATGTTGCATAAATATTGGCCTCTATCTTTTTAACTATGTTTAAATAAAGCTACAATTTTTTACTATTACGTGGACTGAACGGCAGACGCTGGATACCACATGATCAGATACACCACATTGTAAGACCTGCAGGAAAATGTCCCCCTAATTCTGTGCACCTGTTGGGATTGTGGGACAGGTACACTGTCAGCAGTGTGGATGTGCCTGCAGGTCTTGCTCCTGTTTTGCAGGCAGGGTGAGGTGCCATTTTCTGTTGGGGGCCTCCGGACAATAATGCGCCGCAGGTTTGGTGGTTGCCGAAAGGAAAGGAGGGGAGGGACTGGGAATATGTCTTTGAGTCTGTGATCCCTATGTAGCACAGGTTGGAGTTCCTTGGCAATCTTTCGTAGGATCTCTAGCTGTGGGTTGTAGGTGACAACTAGGGGCACTCGTTCTTCATTCTGGATCTCTTTGTATGTCTCTGTTGATGGCTGCTGCTTTGTTTATTTGGTTTTCCGTCAATTTTGGTTTGTATCTAAGTTTGAGAAATTTCATCCTCAGATCCAGAAGGTGCTTGTCCAGGTCTACTTTGTCGAAAGCAAATACGATTGTATCGTATAGCTTGGCTGTATATAATGGATTGCTTTGTGTGCAAGCTGTCATTCCTGAGGTAGGCCGTTCTGTCTGTGGGTTTGGTATACTGATGTGAGTTTGCTGGTGGTCCTTTTAAAAGTGTATTGTGGTATCCAGAAAGTGGATTTTTGCTCTCTGAATAGGTTAGTTTTGAGGTTGATGTTGGGGTGAAAGTTATTGAAGTCATTATGGAATTGAATTAGGGCCTCCTCACCCGCAGTCCAGTTGACAATTATATCATCGATATAACGGGGGTACATCATGGGTTTGGTGGTGCATGTTGATACATTGCTCCTTCCAGTACCGCCATAAAGGGAGATTTTTTATACTGGGGTCACATCTGGACCCCATGGAAGTTCCCTTTTTGCTGTATATACAGGTCTTCTCCAAAAGTAAAATAGTTGTGGTTGAGTATGAACTGGATGAGCTGTGGGACTAGTTTTGTTTCTCTAGGTGCACCTGACATGCTGCTACTCCATCCTTGTGGGGAATGTTTGTATACAAGGATTCTACATCCATGATGGCCAAAATGGTGCCCTCAGGAAGTGAACCGAGGGCATTGAGTTTGTTAAAGGGGTTTTGCCAGGACGTGCCTTATCTGCTAAGAAGGAAATGTAAACAAGCTGAGCTGAGAGAGAGACACAGCCAGAGCACAGAGCCGTGCATAAGGGATCGTTGTGAATGTTCACTCAAATAATCAAATTTACTGTAAAAACTAGTAGATTCTGTATACAAAAGAAAAACACCTTTTCTCCACAGCAGCTTGAAAGCTTCTTCATGTTCTCTGTCATCAGATAAGCAGGGATCTACTCAGATAATCACACTAAAACTAGTGGATTCTATATACAAAAGAGAACATATTTCTACCCGGTGCCTTGAAAGCTTCTTCAGCTCCCTTTCATGAGATAAGAAGTGTTCTCTGCTCAAGCCCGGCCAGCTTGTCAGGTCGTATCTAATAAAAGCTTTTAAGTAACTAAGGGCAGGTAAGGCAGCCTGTAGCTCTCTCAGACTGCTATTTTTGGAATCAAATATATTTAGAAAAGTGATTAAATACCCATTTTGGAGCATCCCACATCAACATTACATCGTGGAAAACTCCATTTAAGAAGGTCTGTGGTGTCCTGGATGTAGCTTGGAGTATCTTTGACCAGGGGTTTTAGGAGATTTTCCACCCAACCTGAGATATTCTCTGAGTGTCCCAATGCCCGAAATGATAGGCCTCCCAGGATTGCCATCTTTATGGATCTTGGGGAGCATATAGAAGCAGCCCGGCTTGGGATCCTCTGGGATAAGCAATTCCACTGCTTCCGGACCTGAATTGGAAACTTCTTTATTCATATCCCTTTTGTTTTTTCATATAGGCTTCTGTGGTATCATTTCCAAGTTTGCAGTAGTGGATGGGGTTTGACAGTTGTCTGTTCGCTTCCTGGATGTAGTCAGTGGTGTATTGTGCCCCCTTTGTCAGCAGGTTTTATAATTTTATCCTGATTTTCCTTCAGTGAAGCGATAGTCTTCTGTCCCTGCAGGGTTAGGTTGTGTACCTGTTTCTTTTGTTTTTCCAGGATTTCAGATTTTACTTTGCTTTGAAACAGTCAATGTATTTATCTAGTGCTGCATTAGTTAACAGGTGCACAGAATTAGGGGGACATTTTCCTGCAGGTCTTCCAATGTAGTGTATCTGATCATGTGTGTGCAATGACCTACCACAGGCCTCCATGTTGGGGAAACAGAGCAGAGAATCAGTCAGCGTATGAATTCACACAGATTCACCATTAACAACAGCAGAATAGATCTGCCAGTGGCCGCACATTTCTCTGGAGAAAATCACTCCATGGAAGATTTGCAGGTTATGGCCTTAATAGGACTGTGTCGGCACACGTTGTTGCCGTGGAGGAGCAAGGTGCTACAGGGGTTAATCCCTCCAGTCGGGGGACACGCCCAGGGAGAAGCCTGGCTGATAGGAGTGACAGCTCGGCTTCAAATCAATTCAGAGGGTGTGTCGCTCAGACCAATAGAGGAGCCCGGAGGCCGCACCAATCAGCTGCTGGGGCGGTGTCCGGGTGGCTCATTTAAACTGCTCAGTTTGGATTATCTTTGCCTGTGAAAGGTTACCCTTCATGTTTCTCCTGGTTTCCCGTTTGCTTGTTTGCTCTGTTACCCTGACCTCGTTCTCGTCCTCTGATTCTGTACTGCGTTACCTCCTGGTTTTGACCCTTGGCTTGTATTACGTTTTTCTCTTGGTTTCCGATTTGTGGCTGTGGCGTACCTGTACCGTTATCGACCTGGACTGCTGACTTCGCGTTTCCCTGACGGCCCTGCACGTAGTAGAGTATGGACTGTCGTCCAGATGGGGTCTGCCATTTAGGGCAGCACGTCAAGTATGCAGGGACAGTGGGCTGGGTGGCAGTCAGGGCCCATTGCACCTCCTCTGACGTGACAGGGACATTTTAAGACTCAGAGGGAGAGGAAGAAATGGAAATATAAATGAATGCAAAAATTTAAAACTCTGCAAAATGGATTGAATATTCATAGCAGCTTCATGTCAAACTATGTGTGAACTGTGAGAGCAACAAATCACCCCTGATTCCAAATAGATAATAGAAATAATTACTGATCCCTCCTGTCACGCCTCACAAGTTTCCAGACTGTTTATTTCTTGACCTGTTGTAAATAACTGCTCTACTTATATTGCATTTTGTTATTTTTAAGAATTCTAAGTTCCTTTGAAGATCCATGTCTTTTGTGCATAAAAAGTCTGTGTATTTTCAGTTTGTTGTATAACACCATGTCTGAAGAAGAGAGCTAGTCCTCTCGAAAGCTCACTATCAAATATACTCAGTTAGCCTCTAAAAGGTATCGCCTGATTTCTTCACTCTTCTAATCTATAGTCAGAAATTCCTAAACTTAGTGTGTCATCTAATAGTGATTTTTGTCATGGCACTAGATAGAAGTGATTGATGATAATCAACAGTCCATGGGTGAGTAAGTAATTTCTGAATACAAAAAAATTGTTCTTTAGTCGTTAATTTATTCTTCTCTGGTAATGATCATTACATGGGTTTTGCCTCAACACAAAATCCCTTTCTGATGCTGGCCCGGCCACCTCTACATTCACTGAGGCTAGCTCGTAAACCCCTTTAGTTGGGTGCAAGGAGCAATCGTACATGTAGAAATTAGGATGGGTGTCACACCAGGAAGGTTCACCTCAGATAACATCAAATGCTGAGCAAACGGTGTATGGAAGTATTACTCCAAGAAATAGGGTGAGTACTGCAGCTTTTAAATACATTTTTAATCTATTTATGTCACAAGAACAGTAACCACTGTATAAATTAGCATTAGTACAATCCAGCAATGTCCTCCTTAAAACTTAGTAAATGAAAGAAACATGCTGGATAGCGGTTGCGCAGCCTCTAGGCATAGTCTTAATGAGGAACAAAGTGAGCAGTAACCACTGAGCAATATGTTTCATGTCATTTAGGGTCACATTCTTTCACCCTTATCAAGCCTGAAGAAGGACACTGGCCTGAAATGTTGCTGTGTTGCATTGTTTCTTATTGACACAGTGGTGACGAGGGTGTATTTATTTTATAAAAATGTAAAAGCTGCTGTGCTTATCATCTCTTGGACTACTTCCATACACCATTTGCCTAATCATTGTCACCATGTCAGCAGTATGTAATGCATATCCCTGGAGAAGCAGTCAGCTACTGACAGGATAGTAAGGCCCTGTTTACACGGCGGATTTGGGCGCGGGTTTCAGCGCGGTTGCCGTGGCCAAAACCTCGTCCAAATCGTGCCTCAACCTCACGTCTACCGCCGCAGGCGCGGTTTTCGCCCATACAAATTAAGAGGCAGGACTAAATCTACGTCCCACCCGCGACGAAAAGCACGGCGGACACCGCGCCGAAGTCTCGCTGTCAAGAATTGACAGGAGACTTCGCACACGTGTGAATAGTAACGCGGTTTCCCATAGGAAACCATGTTATGAACTGAGGCGTGATTTGGACGAGGTTTTGGCCGCGGCAAACGCGCTGAAACCTGTGGCCAAATCCGTCGTGTGAACAGGGCCTAACAGTGCACACGTAAATAATGTTTCCCTTTGTTTGTACCTTAATGGCCTAGTGCAACTTGCTTGACAGCGCAATCAGGTTCTGATAAACATCTAAAATGTGGGGTTAATAAACAGTCCACATAGACACAGAGGGATGATTAGATGAACAACTGGCTTTTATTCTGAGGGTACGTCTACACGTCAAAATACGCATCGGATTCTGAATCCTTAAACCGCATTTTCCAACAAGTACATCAACTCAATTTTCACTGTAGATTTTGGGTGTTTTTTTCCGCCAGATTTACATTCAAAAAATGAGTCCCATTCATCTCTGTTTTGGACACTGATCCACATATTTTGACTAAAATACAACGGAAAGAATGAAAATGTTCCAAGTTTTTTGCAATATGGCAATTTTGAAATCTGACCTAAAAAATCCTGTGGACCACTAAGACTACCAAGCCAGTTTTTGACTGATTTGAAAATCTAAATTCTTGTCAAAAACAGAGTGTAAATCATAACTGTGTATACGGACCCTTGTTCTGTTGAAAAAACAGACAACCTTATGGCCTCGACTCGGTGCAGAATTTCAAGGGATAGTTGTGTTTTTCGCTTTCTTCCTTCCTTGCCACATTTTAAGATGCAGATGAGCCCCCACTGGATGTGGCAAATATATATTGTGACTCCTCTTGCTTTAGTGACAAGCACAAGTGGGATGCAAACTTAAAAGCCCTGTAAGTTAAATACGTGATAGCATAGTTCGGTGGGGTTTTTTGGTGCATAAAATGCATTAGCTATTTCATTGTATGTTAGTTTATCCATGACATTGTAAGACTGTTTCTTGGCATTTTCTTTTATATCTTATTAGGGTTGAAGTAGATGACAACACAGATGCTTATATAAAAGTCTTTCAACAAAAGGTTCGACCAGATACACAGATGGTAAGTTAACCATGGAAAATTGTTTTATATGACATTCAGTAAAGGTAGCAACAAATAAATAAACACCATTAAGTTGACTAAGACATCAAAATGGAAGCATTTAATTGTATTGTCAAACTAAAAGTGACATTGTGTCACGTTTTTTTCCTAAAATGTTGACTTTCTGGGTTATAACGGAAATCTCATTGGGCTAAACCAGGGCACAGTGTCTAAATGATGATGTTGTTCTCCCTGTAAGATGTTTTGGTCTTTCCCAAAGGGAATCTCAAGGTAACTACCCCTGTAGTCGTCTGTTGTGGATGAATTGCAGTCTGAGATGAGGGGCTAGGGCAGAAGCCAGAATTTGGAGTCAAGTTGTGGTTAGAGCTGGTAGAGTTTGTGCAGTATGTATGCATCAAGTTACAACCAAAGAAAGTGTTGAAAAATGCATTTGTGATAAGTGCAGAACCTATAAAGTCTTAAGCTAAACCCTTCCCCCATGCTTTATTAATAACGCAGTTTTCTGGATACAAAGATAATATCTATACTGATGGGGACAGTAAAAATAAGCACTTTTGCTATTGGCTTGTATTAGCTAAGTCATTTAGTATAGTAGCTATTAGATAATATGTGTGTTCCACACTTAAAACTGCAGCCTGGGAGGGTGGGGGTTAGGCCATGCCCCCTTTGCTGTGATTGGCTGCCTGATAATTAGTTCAACCCCCTGGATGGAACTGCAAGTGAAACTGAATGCTGCTCTGCTTCTTTCCCAGGGACAGCTGTGATGTGAAGAATCTGGGCAATGTTAGATTCACCCCTCCCACCCATATAACACACATACAATACACTCTGCTATACACAATGACAAGATGTCACTTTATGTAATATTAGGGGCCTGTATGTATAACTGTTTACACCAATGCAGGTGTTCTGTTTACAAGGATTGTTTGTGCAGCCTGGGGGGAGGTGACCCCTTTAAGTACTTCAGTGTTCCCCATGAGAAAGAAAGTCCAAGTGAATATTAATTAATTAATTAATCACACATTTCTTTTAGACTTTCCCATTAAGAGCCTTAGCCCTAATATATAATTACTTAGGTTTTTACCATTGTTTCTTCGCAGGTTGTGTGCATATTATCCAGCAACAGGAAAGATCGATATGATGCCATCAAGAAATATCTATGTTTTGATTGCCCAGTTCCAAGTCAGTGTGTAATTGCAAGAACTCTGAGTAAACCACAAACAATTTTTTCAGTTTCTTTAAAGATTGCTTTACAGATGAACTGTAAAATGGGTGGAGAACTTTGGAGTGTAGAAATCCCGGTAGGTATTACAGAATCCAATAATACAGTAAATAAACCTGGAATTAAAATATTTCAGGTGAAAAAGACTTTTAAGTGATGCTTGTGTGAACAGGTATATAGCTGACCCAGTAATGTAAAATTGGTTGCATAAGTTAAATAGTAGCAGCTATAGTAGTTTTAATCATAGTTTTGATCTGAATTTGTTGTAGTTTTCATTTGCTTCTTAAATGTAAAATTAACCAGACAGAGCACTTTTTAATTTTTTTTTATTTTAAGAGATGCAACTTCTTGTTTTGTCGACCTACCCATATGAGGGCTTGTTTTTTTGTAGGATGAGATGTTGTTTAATGGGAATCTTCTAGGGTACAGCTTAACATTTTTTTTTTTCCATAAGGCTTTTCATTTTTTTTTTTTTTTTTTTTTTTATATGTTTATATAAATTTTTTTAATTTATATTTTAGGTCCAGTATGGGTTTTTACAAAGTGATTGTGAGATTGCTAGTACAATACATTACATTGTATTGCATTATACCTGCTAACCTAATGCTGACAGGCATACTAATAGATCCTGCTTCTGGCAGGGTCTAATAGGTGTACTAAAATGGCAGACCAAAGGTCCTTCATCAACCCCTTCCCTCTTTCTAACTGCTAAGGCCCTGCAATCACTACAGATCTTGGCATCTGAGGATTTAAACTACTGGGATCAGAGCTGTACCTGGAGCCTTGGCTATGATCTTGTGGATACAGCAGTAGTAGCAGTTGGACTACATAATGTCCTTTGTAATAACAAATATGGGGCACTTTTATCACTAACGAGTAACACAGCAACAAAAGACAGATTCCCCACTGTCTAACTTCATTCACAGCTCTATATGTTAGTGTTGCCACTCATAACAGAACACCAAATCTTCATTTCAATTCAAATTTTATATAAAAAATCAGGCACTTTACATTGTATTTAACCTTATTTCTTGTTAGTCTTATTTGATTAATCACAAACCATTTTCAATATATAGGTTGTTTTGCTTAGCTTTTTCAAGAAGGAATAATCCTTATAGCAGCATATCATATCAATCTTAATCATGTATAACAAGCATAGTCCATGATATATAGCACAGGTTGACAGAGCAGAAATATACTCATCCGAGATGGTGCCGAAGCCGCAACGTTTCCGAGGATTTATCCGCAATAAACCTCCTTTCTCAAGCGTGCAACCTGTACTGTGCCTACCCATCAATCTGTTCTATACCTCACATCTCGTACTTCAACATCAGCTATCAGGCAGCATCATCGTCGATTGACCACTCCTATGAAAGGGACGTATGTTCTTTATCTTTTTGCAAATTGTTGCTTAATACATGTGCTTGTTCCCTGATGAACCCGATTTATTATTGCCGGGGAAAACGCGTCGGAACTTATATGGAACATATATGAGTGTGATTTATAGCATAGATTAGTGTGCTTATTTATTGCAGTATTGCTACTATATTTATAGGTTTGGGAACGCATATTGAACATATTCTAGTGTGGTTTATAGCATATATCATTGTGCTTTCCCACTATAGCATCCATAGCTTTTTGTTTGTTATTGTCGGTGTTTTTTTCCAATTATTTATCACTATTGGGTCACACTTTCATTATTTGTTGGTGTATTGTGGTATTTATTAGATTAGGGATTGGTAGGGTTAGGTTCCTGCAGTGGGGTCGCCCTTCTTCAGGGCGGTATCCCCACTTTTCCTAGGTCTTAGTATTCCTAGGTATTATTAGGGACTTGTTTAGGTCCTTTTATCTATTATTTCTATTAAAAGTTATATTTTAGCCTGAAGGCGTATTGTTTGTGCGTTGTAGTTTTCTGGTTACATTTTTTGCTTACGCCGGGCACCTATATCATGGGTGTACTCTTCACCCATTATTCATAAAAATAGAGTCCATGTAGTTTTTTCATAAAATACTATCAAACGGTATTTCAATTTCGCCCAGTACATGGGCTGCACAGGAATCCAAAAAAATTCTGGCAGAATATGCAACATTCTCTATATTCCGCAGGACGTCCGGCGGTTGAGGAAACACTCAGTGTAGACTACAGCACAGGTTTTCTATTGAGGTCTACACAGTACTGAGTACAGTCGGATTTTCAGCTGATTCAAAATACTGAATCCGCTGAAAAAAACAACCAAAATCCAGTGCTGTGTAGACATAGCCTTATACTTCTCAACATCAGTGTCTCAGCACAAGAAGGCTGTTGAAGGAGAAAAAAATTAGTACAAGAATCAAGTTCTACTTAGAGCTAGTGAAGGCAGCAGCATCTTAGAAGCATGTAACACATGGGGTATTTTATCATGCTGTGCTTTGCGTAAACGCTGTGCAATGTAGCGAGGCAGAAATCTATTTTGCAAAATAAAATTGTAAAATCACCATCGTCTGGACAACAACATTGATTTTACTTGTACATTCTTCCTATTGAGTTTGCGGGCCGTGTTTCGTCACAGTTACGTGCTGAAATACGCCGTATGAACATACACTTACTGTATTATTTTTAATAATATGGTTAAAAATAACCATAGCCTTTCTTAAAACCTCAGGCACTTGAATTTATAGAGGATTCTTCCGAATTCTGGTGCAGAAGAAGTTAGAGTTCTGTCTGGTTGCTAACCAAATTACAAATTTTGGTGTTTTCATGGGAAAAATCATTTTTGTCATGCAAATCTTGGTTTATGTTTAAAATTGTAACAATAATTTTTGGGAATACAAACTAGACATTAGGGGCCATAGCAACCAATCAGAGCGCCCCTCTCATTTTTCCAGAGCACTATATGCAATGAAAGGGGTGCTCTGATCGGTTGTTATGGGCAACAAACTGAGTTTTAGACCTAGACAGTTTTCAAACATGTGGTCCTATCTTGTCTGATAAACAATGGCAATTTCATGTTTGCATCCAGTATTGTTGCAGAAATATTTTTATTCTGTTCCATACTTCTTTCTATAGCATAGCATGGGATTTTTGAAACCCAGCTTAGATGTGAGGGACAGATTTGTGCCACAGAAGTGCTTTTCTGTGGGAATCCATACTGTGATAACATCTTAAAAGAGTATCTGGCAGCTGAATATGCTGCCTTATTTTAGAGCATCATATTAAGGCTACAAGTTTGAATACGTTGGCAAAACTGCACAAAACTAAATTTTTTGTTTGGCTCATTGTGCTGCTGAAAAATTACAGCAGACTCATAGTTAGGACATCTCTCTCTATGCCCTCCACTCCTCAGGGCAGTGATTGACAGGCTTCTATGTGTGAATGTACACATAGGAGCCAATCAGAGGGGTGGAATGCTACCATTATGAATATAGCACACACATAATTATGAGTATGCGGTGTACTTTCAGCACTTTTTAAAGCCAAAAAGCATATTTTTTGTTCGAATTACATTGACGGCAATAGAGTTCTATTGGAACTAGCATCCACATGTCTATGGAAGCCTGTCTTGTTATGAGTATTTGGGATCTTGTTCAGAAATTTATGATTTTAGTTGTGGCTCCTTAATGAACTGGAGCACACATAGCACAGAAGCTTACAGTTTTTGAAACAGGAGGTTTTTCCCAACTCAGTAACTATTAATACATAAGGGTATCTATTAAAAATCAGTCTGTCTAACTTTGTCGCAAGTTAACTATATTTCATAATGAGTTTACTTCTTTTAAAATGAATTCGGTGAGTTTAATAATTGCCTTTTTATTGTTCTCTAGCTGAAAGATTTGATGATTGTTGGAATTGATTGCTATCATGACACGTTGGCTGGAAAAAGATCTATTGCTGGATTTGTTGCCAGCTTGAATCAAGGAATGACTCGGTAAGGGAAACTGAAGTATGACAAGGCTTTTGCTATAAGATACATAAGAGAGACCAAATATGAATGTTCCCATTGTTTTTTTTTCTGATATTCTGAAAAATTGTAGAGTAATAATGACATAAGCAGTTCTTACAATAAGCATATGCTTTTACAACCTATTTGATTCAGTTGCCTTTAAGGCATAATTGTTTCTTTTTGTCAGGTTTATTATTGGTTTAAGAGCTGACTTAAAACGGAAAAACCTGGAGTTCCAATGATGAAGTGGGTCTAGAGCTACGTAGCCTCTGCCTATGCTGTTTTAGCATTGAAGGACAAATACTAGGCACGGCACTAAGGAAAGCTTGTACAAGGTTGTAGCTTTAAGTTGCTTGATTTTTCTGTTTGAAAACTTTGCTTCACAATATCGAGGCATACTCTTAGTTTTATATTGCTGTGGATTCCGTGAGTGAACTACTTTTTTTTGGTACCAGCTTGGAGTATGTGCAAGTGCATGGTTATGTTTATTCCACTTCACTTGGGAGGTGAGATGACAAACACTCCTGGAATTATTGTATGAGTTGGGCCCTTATGTAGTCAGTGATACAATTGTCTTAATTGCAGCTACAGATATTGCACTACTAAAAGTCTTAGGGCATGTCCCCACGGCACGGGTTTTCGGCCGGTTCTTCAGGCGGTTTTGCACACCGTCTGAAAAACCGGTCGAAAAGTCGCACAATGGAAAACCCGTGCAGCAGTCCCCACTACACGGTTTTTCCACCCGCGGGCTGCCCGAAAACCATTCAACATGAACATTCTTCCGTCCGGTTTTCAGACGGAATTCGTGAATATGAAGGGCTCCGCTTATAGCCGCAAACAGCTGCAAAAGTGCATATTTTTATTGTCCCCATCATTACAGATATGATCTTTGTAGCAAGAAAACCCCATTAAAGAAAACTAATGATAAAAGTCTCAAACTAGACTTCAGACATGCCTCAATGCAGTCCTTGTGGACATGTCAGTTAAAGAATAAACTTTCTTGCTTCTCTGTGGGTAAATAAGCTGCAGAATAATTAAACAGTGGTAACCTTAAAATTTGCAAGTAAATTCACATGTACTTAAAGGGGTTGTCTCGCTACAAAGAATAGCTTTCAAATTGTAGGGAACACAAAATAAAGACATTTTCCAAATATATTGCTTTGTTCATCTTTTTTCCTTAAGGAGATACAAGTGAATTTATGACCTCCCTGACTGTTTCAGTTCCCTCAGTAACTGACCTGTAAACAATTCTCCCCCCCCCTGCTGTTTGTTCTATGTGATAGCAGTGAGTGAGGTCATCACAGGTCGCAGCAGCCTCTGTGCTGCTGGGCAGTAAAAAGCTTGATTTATCTCAAGTAAACAGCACTGTAATTAGGGCTTTTGTTTGAGGGATCAGAAAAAAAGTACTGTAATTAGTTTCAGAAGCTTCTGAGATAATCTGATCTAATAAGAAACTGAAAACACAGAGCTGGATTCACCAAGGAGCTTATGCAAATTTCAGTCAGTCTGAACCAGGAAGTGACAGAGTATTTAATTCATGCAGCCTATGAAACTCTGTTGGGATACAATTCCTTTAACTTATCGCCATTCATTTAAACTGTATTATTTAATTTTTTTTTTTTTTTTTACTTTTCACAAATAAGTAGTGTACAAGTAGAGAATATATCTATAATACTATCCCACCCGGGATGAAGCATCTGCTTCTGGCATCAGAGGTAAAAAAAAAAATCTGTTTGACAAGGGAACTGTGCGTAGGGCAAATGGAAACTCGGTACTGTGACCAAATACTTTCATCTGTGTTAATAAAGGTCCTTGGCATCCAAAGAACTAGTACATGTACATGGGAAGTTACTGATGTATTTGGTCATGTTCCTCCACCTGCTATGTTATGGACAGGAGCACCATGCTGTCAGAAGAGAAGGCTTTCCTAACACAAGACATGGCTGCACAATCTAAGGAAACAGCATCAAACTTCTAAAACATAAATATTAGTAATCTGCACATACTGCTCATACTTAAAGGGGTTGTCTCACTACATTGATTCATCTTACCTCAGTCCTGTTTTCTTGGTTTCACTTTGAATTCAGGGGTGTGTTTACTGGATTCCACTAGGCTGCAGTAGAAGCCAGGTCTGTAGCTATAGCAACCAGCGCTGGCAGCTTATCAGGATAGATCACGCATGTCTGTAGCTATAGCGACCTGAGGAGCTGATACAGCCCATACAAGAGGGGATATCTCAGAATAGGTAGGACACTCACTGTTAATGGACATATATTGCAAACTGACTTGTTTTTGCAAGATCTTTAACATAAAAAGCAATCCTTGTAGTGAGACAACCCCTTTAAGTTTCCAACACATTTGGGAATATTATACAATATTATTGTATTGTATTATACTGTTGTAGATGGAACCGCAAAAGGGCTCTACTTTCCAACCGGGGATCAAATCAGTATATTAGTTGGCACGTGCCAGAGAGAGAAGTCACAGATTGACATTTTCTCAGACAAACGAGTTCTACAAACTTTATTGCACAGACTCAAGGTTTTAACAGGTTGGGCATGTACACATTCCTTAAGCAACATGTAACATTACATCCACCCTCTTAATTGGCTCTTCTTATCTACATTTTAAATGACCCTCCTCTGGCCAGTGGCCATTTTGACTTATCAGGGTGTGTCTGAACACAGACGCCATCTTGTGGGTGGAATAGACATTACACATAATACATTCTATAACAGTTATCCTTTAAAAACAGATTATATATGCCGCCATTTGCTAACACATTAAAAAGTGTATGGTTATACAGGCAGCTTTTACGTGCAATATATAAAGACGTGTGAGGTATTATACTGATTAATATATTAAAATAGAGACACAAAGGATCACACTTTTATACCCTTTGTTCCATCCACAATTTCCCCCTTGGGACTTTGGTCTCATTTTAATCTTCTCCTTGGACCTTCGACACCACGGGGACAAAAGTGTGAGAAAGTGTCCCAACCTATTGAAACTACGCTAGTCAGAGAGGGCTTGGGCTCAATACTTTCCCCCATATGGTGATCCACTATCCCTTACATCCGACCTCAATATTTAACTAGGAGACGTCCGCTCTTTTAGGGGGCAGGCACATGTTGTGGCAAGGGTCCAAAGGTGTCTTTGTGTCCACGTCATAATTAGAGTCAGGCTGTGGGCAACTGTTCAACATAGTGGGAATGCTTTCATCCACAGCTCTTTCTAGTAATTTCCTCAAACATGGAAAGATACAACAAACAATTAGTTCAAGTATGAACAAAATGCAAACAATCACAATCCCCATTTGTAGTAAAACTCCCTGCCATCCCTTCAACCAACCAAACCAGTCCCCTCAAGGGTCAGTGATACCCGAGTTCCTTTTAACCCCTTAACGACCGCCCGCCGACTTTAGACGTCAGCTGTGAGTGTTGGTCGATCGTCTGCGGCGATGTCTTTAGACGTCGCTGGCCAGACATCGGTGTTTGCGGCGCCGCTCAATTGCGCTGGGGATCTGGGCTGTACTACACAGCCCCGATCCCAGCGCATCCCTGCAAGCACCGATGGTAGCGGGAGGGGGAAACCTAGGCAACGGAGCACGGGGAGGGAATCGGCTGCACAGTCAGCTCCTGGGGACCTCGAGTTGGCCCCAGGGCTGTCTGTGTATGAATGACCAGTGACCAGGAACGCACTGTGTGCTGTTCAGATCACGCCTGGGTCAATGTGACAGCAGATTATAATGTATTTGCATATATGAATAAACTAATACATTTATAAGTGTAAAAAATTTTTTTTTTTTTAAAAAAATGTAACAGTTCTCCTTTCATGGGAGTAAAAAAAAAAAAAAAAAGTAAAAAGTTGTAAAGACAAGAATAATAAAATAAAATAAATATTTAATAAAAAATAATTTGTGCATTAAATTTTACACAACACAAAAAAAAACCTACACTATATTGGTATCCACATGACGTAACTAACCTGTAGATTAATTAACAAGTTATTTAATGTGAATGGTGTAAAAAAAAAATAATAATTTTTAAAAAAAAAAAAAAAAATATATACTGCAATTATTTATCATTTTAAAAATGTTCTGGTCATTAACTACTTTTCAGGCGTTCGGCTTAAGGGGTTAAGTTTGTTGGAAATATCTGACAACTTTTTAAGGCACTGCCACTTTCTGGGACCGTTCGGTCCTGTCTGTATTGTCTGGGATGAATGTACAACAGGTTTCTCAATCATTTTGCACTATTCCTCAGTTCTCGCAACCACCATGTCCAGGCCATCATGTTTGCAGGCTACAGCAGAGGTTGGGCCTCCCTGTCTTCTGGCTGTGGAGCATCTCTGGTATATAATTTAAAATTTGATGGTTTGTATATATGTAGTTTTCCAAAATCTACATCTTGTTGACAAGTATTATCGTGCAGAGATGAAGATTTCAAACCCAGAGGCCATTGATCCTTGCTTTTAAATCATCAGGGACCCCCCTTGGGACACCTTTAGCTCACTATAACATCGGGGTTCAAAAACTGCTTTTGGGGTGGACTCCCCTTCTGCTCCTGGCCTCACATGTTCAGTGGATATGGCTATTCCTGACCCTTCAAATCAGTATGTGGAATGGGATTGTCACGGTAGAAGTAGTGGATCCGCTAGGACCCACTGGAAGCGATGGCGTAAACCACCACCATGGTGCGGAATCTAATGTTGTACCGGTTTTCAAGAGCCTGCCGCTAGAAGCGGGATGACTTGTGCGTCGGGAATTACCAGGTCGCTTCCCTGGAGTGACTTGCTTGCAGTGGCAGCCAAGGTAAGCGTGCGTACAAATTGCAAGAGTGCTAGATGGGGACAGGGCAAGTATGGTCAGGACAGGCAACAGAGGTTACGTAGTCGAGGGACGGAAGTGGATGGTAGGTACACAGTAAAACGAGACTCAGGAATGCTTTCTCTATAGGCAATTGGCACTAAAGATCGGCACAAGGACTAGGAAGGAGGCAGAGTTAAATATGTCCAGAGACGGCAATCCAATTACCGGTGCACTGGCCTTCAAAATTCACAGAGCGGACGCGCGACTAAGGGCAGGGACCGCGCAAACGTGAGAATGGCTGCAGCAAGGGAGCGCGGTCGGGTAAGTAGGCAGGAAACCCAGCCCGATTGGGTGAGACGTGGCAGCTGCCGACATGCGGGCAGCGGTGCTGGCTAGTGGAGGAGACCAAGGGGTGTGCTGGGTTCGCAGGCCACCCGTTGACAGAAACCCCCCCCCCCCCCCCCCCCCCCCACCCCCCCTCTCCCTTCAGCCTCCCCTGCTTTTCTGGCGGCTGAAGGAACTTTGAATAATTTACGATCCGAATATTGTCCTTCTGGCTCCAGGACTCTCTTTGGGTTCCAAACCCCTTCCAGTCAAGAGAAAAATGTCTTCCCTTGACGTTCATTTACGTAAAGGACCATTGGGGGCATCGGCTCAGGAGTGGGAGGAGGAGCAAAACTAGGGAGAGAAGCGATTTGGCATAACGTTTCAGAAAGTGAGAGACATGGGAAGGAGTTCGGGACGTAGTGGAGCGGAATGCGGTAGATTATATGCACTGGGTTTTATGGCTTAAGCACTCGAATGGACCGGGGCAAGCTTATAGTGGGAACTTGAATACGGATCATATTTAGTGACAACCACACCACAGCTTGTCACCAGGAGAGAAGATCGGCGGGGTGTCTTGTCTTGGTTTTTTCAGTTGGCTTGGTACGAGCTGGATGAAGCCTGGATTAGAGATGTGCGTTGCTTCAGATAGCTGTCAGGTCCTGGACCAGCTCTTCAGGCGAGGAACTCAGAGTGTAACAGGAAGGGGGAGGGAGTGGGGGGTTATGTGCCGTAGACAATGAAGAAGAAGCAATCTGGTACGTCTCCGAGGACCAAGGAGTTTATAGAAAAAAACTCGCCCAGGGCAAAAATTAGACCATATCATCTTGGCGGCAGAGACAAAGTGGCGAGGTAGCAGCCTGAGGTTGGTTAACTCTCCGCTCTTGCCATTATGAATGGTGATGTTAGGCCAAAAGTAAAGTTCCAGTTTCACCTTGGCAGCTGGTCTACAGTGGGAGCCGCAGAAATTAGAGGACAATGGAACCCCGTCCGATATGTGCGAGCGAAGCCTCTGCAGCCGGAAAATATGTTGAAAAAATAGACTGGCAAGGCGAGGGTGAGGGTAGGCCCGCAGAGGAATAAAGTGAGACTATTTTGGAAAAAGCGGTCTGTAACACCAGGATTTGGTGTTAGACCAGCGAGGAAGGAGGAGATCCATGATAAAGTCCATGGCCACTCGCGAGCGCTACAGATAGGACTGCTGGTTCTCGGTAGTGACAGGAGCAGATGCTGGTTGAGACGTGAGGGGATTGTTCCGGGCAAGGAGGCAGGACTCCGAACTCAGAACATCTGCCGGACATAGACCCGGCCACCGGTTTAAAACGAGAGATGATGGAAGCACAGACCTCTGCCACCCCTGGGATGCCCAGCCATACGGGAGGCAATTGACCCCATGACAGTATCTTCTTTCGAAGAGCCGGACGAACGTACGTCTTGCCGGGAGGAATACGTTGTAGGTCTACGGACGCGGCAGAGATGAGCCGTTCTAGAGAGATAATGTGCCGTGGAGTAGGTTTGTCCCAGTTACATCGAAGCACGGGGTGGTGGGCTGGGGGGTGTTAGGGTAGACGAGAGCGTCGGCCTTGACATTTGTTCCACAGGGCGGAAAATGAATTAGAACATTAAACTCAGGAGAAGAGATGGGACCTCAGAGCCTGGCGTTGATTTAAGTGTTGAGCAGTTTGGAGATTATAACAGGTTTTTATGGTCGGTATAGGATTGTTGACTGAGGTGAGCGAGCCTCAAAGAGATACTGCATTACTCCAGGGCTGTTGCCTGGTAGTGACTCGGGTCACCAATTGAGTAGTTCTATTCGGCATGAGGAAACCTTTTAGGAAAGAAAAGAAGTGAGGGTCTTTACCTTTGGGCCCTTTTGGGGAAAGTACAGCCGGTCCCCCACCGAGGACGGCATCGACCTCGAGGAAAAACGGTTTCTCTGTATCTGGCCGGGAGAGCAGAGGCGAAGCAGACTTAAACTTGGTGAGGCTTCCTCTGGCGGTGGCAGAGCTTTGGTTGGCGTTCTCTTGGTTATGCCACTATGGGGAAAATGTTACAGCGAGGAGAAATGTGTATAATTTGCCTGTAATAGTTGGCGAAACCAGGATTCTCTGTATGCTCAGAGACCCATGCGGACTGGCACTGTAGGAGGCAGAACTTAGCGGGTTCCACTGCAGGCCCCTGTCGGAAATTCTGTAGGGGGGCGGAGAAATGGTAGGCTCTGCTGATGAAACAGACACTTCTCGAGCTTTGCATTAGTGGCGGTTGGCCCTTTTTAGACGTTGATGAGCCTGTCGTAACATGAATTGTGGGAATCAAGGTGGGGGAGAACACCAGAATATCATCCAGGTAGACATGCAGTGTACGGAGGTCCCGGAACTATCTGTCATTGACAAAATTCTTGGAAGAGGCTGGGGCATTGCAGAGTACCGAAGAGCATGACCAGGTATTGTGCCAGGTCGCGAGTGTTGAAGGGGTTTCCATTCATCACCTCACGTATCCGTATGAGGTTTAAGCCCCCTCGCAGTTTAGTAAATATCTTGGCGCCTCATAGGCAAACGGTAAAAAAGCTCTGTGAATCAGGGGCAGTGGAAAGCGGTTCTTTACGTGATTCTTGTTGGCCTCGATGTCTATGCAAGGACGTTTAGGGTACATCATTCTTAGCCACGAAAAAGAACCGGCCCCAGCTGGATGGGAGGAGGACTTGCGTATGAAACCCCTTATGCGAGATTTCCTTGTAATTAGGTAGACATAGAAGGTCTCAGAGGGTAAACTGCCTGTGGAGAGAGTCCGGGCAGAAGAGATCATAGAACACGTCATATGGAGCGATGGGGAGGCAATGTCTCAGGCTTGCTTCTCGGAGAAGACGTCCGCAAAAAGGCTTGATACAGAGCGGGAAGGCCCGCTAGAGCTTGGAAGGTACTGGGAGTAGCAGTAAGCACGGGCGAGGTGCCTCACCAAACAGCGAGATGACACTCGAACCAACACGACCTTCGCCAGTCTGCCAGTTGAGAACGGGAGCATGGCGCGTGCAGCCGGGAGAGACCAGTGAGAATGCTCGAGGAAGAACGGTGGTAGAGGTAATAAACAAAGTCTCTCTTTGTGCAGGACCCCTACTGCGTAAGACCAGAGGCTCATTGCGGAACCGAATTATTTGATCCCTGAGGAATCTCTCATGAAGGAGATGAGTTAGGGGCTTCTCTCAGGCGGATTCACGGGGAGGTTATGAGGGACACCAGGGCAGTGTCCAAGTATATTCACAGCGACCAGAGTCCAGGAAAGCAGCAACCTGAAATAGGGAACCTGACCAGTGCGACGTCACGGGCATGGTAGACGAGGAGAGGCTTGCTCTACTAGGGACGCTCTCCTCGTACTAGGTGCGCCGTTTCCGGAGTGGGGACGCAGTGTGGCAAGATCTGCGGAATATTGGTTGAATGCTGCAGATAAGAAAAGGTCTCTCACGTGCTTTCTCGTTTAGCTCCGAATGCAGTACAGGTGGGCTCTCTATCCTCTTACCATTGCCTCTCTGGCACAGCAGGGAGAGACGGGACAAACTGTGGCATGCTCATTGGAATTATGGTGCTATACGAGGGAGGCAACGGGGGCGTTAGTTTGTTCTCGTTCTTGCCGGGAGCTCTTCCCTGCAGTTGCGAAGAAAACGGTTGTCAAATCGATTGGCCAGGGGAGATGAGGTCACTCAAGGAAGAGGGAGGTCCCCGGTCGGACAAGGCATCATGAAGGGCTGGAGATGCCCTTTTGACGGTGGCAGTCTCAAGCCGCTTCATTCCTTTAATCAGAAGCCAAAGTGCGGAAAGTTACTGATAATCGTACTGATGATTCCTTGGGCAGGTTAGTTAGCGAGGCGCTCTCCGGCAAGAAGAAGCCCGGGCATGTGTCCTCGAAAAATCCGGAACTCGGTGAGGAATGTAGAAGGTTTGCGTGATCGGGTCGTCCCTGTTCCAGAGGGGGAAGCCCGGTCAGGGCTCTTCTGGAAAGAAGGCTGAGCTCGGAAGCCACTTTGACCTTCGTGTTGGGAATTGGGTTGCCCATTAATCGGATATGAGGAAGCATTGGGTGAAAAGCCCTGCAAGCCTTGGAGTTCCCATCGAACTTAGTCGGACATAGACAGACGGTGCTTTGGGACCAGAGGTCGGTGCAGGAAACCGAAAGATGCGCGTTAGGAGCCACGAGGAGCGATCCGGGTTGCTGCTGCTCTGCGGCAGGAGGCTGCAATATGGCGATAAGAATGGCTGAGTTGCTGGGCTTGCAGTGCGATCTGTTTGCGATGGCTGAGGCCACGATGGTGGTGAGGTCAGCGTACGTTTCGGCTAGGCAGAGGCAGTCTTGGTGGGATATATGGCTGGATCTTACTGTCCGGTCAGAGGGTAGTGGATCGCTTAGACCCACGCAAGCGATGGCGTAAGCCACCCAGGGAGCGGAATCTAAGTTGACCCGGTTTTCAAGAAGCCCACTTGCAAAGCGGGGACATGGAATTGCTGAGGCGGGATACTACCACGGCGCTTGCACTGGGGTGACTTGTTGCAGTGGCAGCAAGGTAAGGTGGTACAGAATCGAAAAGAGTAGAGTAGTCGGGGACAAGCAGTAGGTCAGGTCTGGCGGGCGAGGTTCGTGGTCGAGGGATGGGAAGCTGGACGGTACGTAACGGTTAAGACAGACGAGTAAGGAATGCATTCTTATAGGCAAATGGGCACAAGATCCGGCACAAGGACTCAGGGAAGGGGCGGCTTAAACTTAAATAAGGGGCAGCGACCGGCAATACCCACATTACGGCACGGCCTGGCCCTTTTAAATTTCACAGAGTCGGCCGCAGGAGCGCTAGAGAGCGGGGAGGGTCGCACGGGGACCACTGAGCTACTGCAGGAGCGAGCCGGGTAAGTAGGCTGGGACCCGGCGGCAGAGTGTGACTGCGGGCTGCAGTGGGGCCGCTGTGGAGGGACACGGGTGTGCCTTCGACCAGGACAGGGTTCGCTGGGCCCACCGTGACAGGGGATGAGTAGATTGGTTAAGGGCACATTGTCATGATCCAGTTACCCTCTCAACTTAGTCTGGCCTTTGAGATCTCACATATCAATATCCATCCCTATGGAGGAGTATTTGATTCTGCAATTTGTTGACTAATGATGCTTACTATATGTGGAAGCAGCATTCCTTTGGTGGTTAAGTTACCCCAGGAATCTGCCATTTACCACATACAGGTATAAGCAGGTGTAATTACCTTGTGTAAATGTAGTCAATACCCTGGCGGACTTGATGTTTGGTGGTGATCGGGTACTGGCCTTCATTCCTGCAGTCCGTGTGGTTTGTGGTGGAGTTGGTGTACAGACTAACGGAAGACACTCCTGTGCTGTTACAGAATTCTAGACGGACAGTGACCACTACTGGGCGCCTAGCGGCTTAGCAGACATGACACGAGTTTTGTTTTATTGTGCTAGTTGGTGTATACTTAAAACCATTCCAGCCACAAAGTTATCAAAACCGAGAACCCGGGTGTCTCTACCCTCATGGTGTTCCTCAGAGGTTGGGATCACGCTATGTGTCATTGCTCTGTGGGAAAGTTCTGAAATGGGCATAAGTGGGTTTGCTGGTGTTGGTGCTGGGACTCCAAACCATTTCCCTGGGTCTGTATTCATGTCTTTTCTCGCTTGGATTTTTTCTCTATTCCATGCCTTCTTCCCACTCCTCCTTGTATGTAAGCTCCTGGATCTTACTATGCCCTCCATCAGTCTTTTGAGGGTTTTTGATGGTTAGGGGCTTGCTTTCACCTGGTAGTCCCTGTTCTTGGCAGGCTCTAGATTTTGTTAGACATCCTTGCCAGTAGTGGCTTCCCCTGTTTATTTTTCCTGTTTAAAGCACTGTGGTCTGTATCTCCAGTCTTTCCATGTGTTCCATCCCACTGCACCCCAGTAGAAGCAGGAGCGTCCCCAGTACTCGTTAGTCACACACAAGTATATACACCGTGCAGTGGAAGATTGTTAATTATAGATGTTGCACTGTATGGGAAACTCAGGACAACATACTACATCACAAAAATCAAAATTATATGTGGCCACGTGGGCACTGGATGAGTTAAACCAAAAGGGGATCATCCCTCTCTCATAGGTAATGGCACTGATGGGTTCTGACCAAGAATCAAAGCAACATAACTATTTAACGTCAGTAAGAGCAGCATCTGCTTCATCTCTGGAAGGGGCCTGGAGGATTTTGCAGTGTGAAGAGTGGATCCATTTGGGCTTTCTGCCACCTTGACAGATGTGGTGGTGGTCAGCAGACTTGGTATGGCCCTCAAATCTTCGGCTCCAAGGTTTACACACAAACGTAGACCAATTAGGTGTAGGCTTGAAGAGCTGCAAGTTGAGGCTGAGAATGGAAGAGAAACTATAGAATTGCCTTTAGTAATCAATCTTTAACCACTACAGTAACTATGTGGTCATAATCAGGTTTGTACGCTGAACTGCTGGGGGAAATATGCACTAGCCTTAGGGGCATGCCTAAACAGGATCTCATAGGGAATGGAGCTAACTTCCCCAGGGGCGTGTGCATTTACTTAAACCAAGCTATGGGTATGCTGTTGGCCAGGGCATGGCCGAGTTTTTCTGTGCCGCTATACGCATCCGTGCATGTCAGAGTCCCGTTTCGCTTTCCCATCTTCCCACTGCTCTGTGGATGGTTACGGGGGGTGTGGGAAAGCTAAGTTCCTAAGAGCGCTGTCCAAAATGTCCTTAATAGGGTAGCTGTAAAAACGTGGTCCTTGGTCACTTTCAATCACTTCGGTATCCGATATCGACATACTATTTCGGTTAGCAGTTTCATGGCTGTAGGTTCAGCTGTGATGTTTGTGACAGGGAACACCGTTGGTCACTTTCGAGAAATGTCTGACGATGACTAAGCATTATTCATCTTTCTGACTTGGACTTGGGGCATCTGTATATGTATTGAATCCGTTGAAAGGGTCGATGGAGGCTTTGTGATGTATTAGGTGCGTGGAGGGGACTGTTGTACCTTTACTAGTTTCGGGCGTACATTCTGCCACAGATAGCTCATGCTTTGGTGTAGCCTATCGTTATGTTGAGATTCCCGATGCACAGTAATACTTGTTTATTAGACGTTCATTAGGGTTTTGAAAGATTTTGGTCACGGTCCATGTGCCATTGCAGTACAGCTGGGTATAGTGCCCGTGGCAAGCCGGGTTGCTCCTACTCCATATAGAGTTACTTTTTCGTTATTCTTGACTACTTCTTTTCGGATTGCCTTTATCCTCAAGGGAGCTCTGCTCCTGCATCTTGGTCAGCAGTCTCCTTGTGGGTTGGGTGCAAGTTTCCTCCCTGCACACTGGAGTGACTTTGCTCCCCTTATACTCCTGGGCCTGTTGGCTGCTTGGTCAACCAAAACTGTTTTGTTCTTTGGTATTCTGCTTCCAATTGTGCCGTCGCATGTTCAGTATAGCACTGTTCCTTAGCAGCAGCAGTGCATCATCAGGACCTGAATGGCTTGTCTGATTCCACTGGGGTTTCTGCAGCCCGTGAAAAAAATACTCGTGCCTTCAAAAAATATGTCCAAAGTCATGGGCGACGAAAGGCGTTTCATGAGTCGTATTTATGTTGGCCGTTTTACCTATTGCCAAACGGCATGCTGCATAAATGCCTCTAATTTGCTCTCTTTGGCTGATTTATTGTGATGCCAGACTTCTTGCTTCCAACACTGCGTGTAATAGTAGTCACGGCATAAAAATCCTGTTTATGTTGAAATGTCCGTACTGTCTGCAAATCTGGATCATCCACAAAGAAACCTTATCCAGGTTGTCAAGCGGAATGGGTGTCTCGTTTACAGAGAGCAAATGAGAGGTTTCCATCTTCATGACTTCAAGAAGCAACATGACTCTCTTCATGTGCTATCGGATTCTTCTATTTCCCCTTCTTATCCTTCATTCCCCGCTTGACGAAGGGGAAATAAGGTGGCTGGATTAAGAACACAACAGCGCATAAAAGTAATGTTATCCGGCAGGAGGAGAGAACACTGAAGCCTGAGATGCTGTGCTGATGAGAGATGTTGCGGTTGAGAATGGCAGAGATGCATGTGGAGCAAGAAGAACTAAAGAATGTCCAAGTATGATGTCTGTCGCTTTGTCCAATAAAGCTTGGGCTGCAAAAACAGTCCTCAGACGGAGCTAGTGCTCTTGTTTTCAGGGACTGCTGGTAGGTTGGTTTCTGATTCCTGTAGCCACTTGGAGAACTATATCCATATCACAGAGATTGTATTTCAGTCTCACTATTTTCAGTTGTTTCTTGATAGGTTCTTTAGTCCTTCCACAAAGGTGAGGTCATCATATTTGTGTGCGGTTTTTCAAAAGGAGGAGAAACCTAAATCATTGAAATTGGGGTGAGAGTGCTAGAAAATTCTCCATGTCTCCTCTTTTTTTTGTGTGATGTTGTGAGAGTTTGGGCTTGATCCGAGATGCTGTCCTTGCCCACTCCTTCAGCCTCGCATAATTCCAGACTGAATCTGCAGTAGGTTCATCAAAGTTGGGGGGTGTATACAGAGATTTCCTCCATACTGGGCAGTAGGAATCTCGCCCCTTACTTCGCATAACCCCTTCCTTTCAGACCCATGGGATTACCGCTGATGGGCTGTCCCCACCCCAACCCAGGTTTATTAGCGTTATATTCTCAAGAAGTATTGGGTGTTTTCTGTGATCCTTGTCAGGGGTTGGTTCCTTCCCCTATTGCTCCATCCAGTATATCTTCTTTCCTAGCACCCATTAGTTTACTGATTCCTGGTCTCCATATCTCCTGTATACTGTGTCCATTATAGGAATAATGAGGTTGGATGTTGACTATGGGGCGACGCCTCCTGGCTCCAGAAGTGAATGTTGTTGACCTGGATGGGCGGGCAATAACCTGAAATGGAAGTGTCATCAGAAGTTCCTGTTTACGTTAGGCCCAAGATTGAGGGCTAAAGCGAAGGTGGGCGTGACTGGAGCAGTAGGCGTGGCTAAAAGTGGAAGTGACATAGGGGCGGCACTTGGCACTAGTGACTTCAGGGGTATTGCTACACTAGGAGCAGGAGCCGTGGATTGGGCTACAGGAGGCAAGGTATTGTTAGAATTGTTGGACAGCTTGTGGAGGCGGGCAATGGCTCTGAAGTTCGGTATACTAGGCATAGTGGGCTGTAATAGATGGAGCTACATGGTAATAGGCCATCTTTGGGGGGTGAGGAGCTACAGTTACAACACCTCTCTTCGCCGTTATTGAAAATCACCACTCACACAAGCACAGGATTCAAGCTTCCCGCCCATTATGGGCCGCGCCACACTCACACTTTCCTCTTTGTTTCAGAAAACTCTCTCTGGGGAGTGTACAATAGGAGTTGCACCCAGGGCCCACCCTGGCTTTATGAATTGTCTACACTATACCAGGACTCAGATCAACAAACATTCAAGATCTTCATCTACCGCTCTTCTGTATCAACCCTGACATTTCCATAATTTTTTTTATCACAAATTCTTTCTGAGGTCTCAAATCACGCTTCAGCTTCTCCAATATTCAGGCTGGAGCAACTTTCATCAAATCCTTCATTCTGTCCTGAGCCTCTCTGACCCATCTCTGCACTTACTGTTTCTTATCAACACGCTACAAGAGTTAGATCTCTAAGTTTCTTATTTTTTTAAAGTGTTTTATTTTGAGACCATTTGGTTTTTTAAACATAAATTTCCCTTGTAAAATGTAACTAAAAGCCATGCTAAACATTTATACTTTTTGGGCCTTTAATTTTGCCAACCAGTTGCAAAAATTTACAATATTGATCATTTTCGATTTCGAGTTGGAAAGAAAAGCACCATAATAACTTTGTTTAAGCTTAAACTCAAGATTCTTTCCCCATTAAAAACCCATTCACCCCATCCACTCATTTTTTTAAGAACGCTGACAAAACCGCAAAAAAATTTTGTTTTGCCCCCGCCCCCCCCCCCCCCCTCCCCCTCCAAATCAAATTTGAGAAACATCAACCCGCCTGCGAAGCGACCCAGGCCCTCCATATATCCAAAATTTGCCCGGTTCCCCCCCCTCGCCTCAAAGGTGAGCCCTATACATGTGGGTTTCCCCATTCATAATTGTTTCCCACTGCCCAGAGATGGACACTCTGGAGTTCAGTTTGTAGTTAGTTTTGGGGATGAACATGAGACTCCTGAATAGCTGTCGCTCAGCTGAGTTGAACTTATCACCCCCGGGCCCAGTAATAACCCCCGGGAGACACATGGGCAGTCCAAGTTCTCACTCAAGAATCAAAACCCTGGAAAAAATGTTCTAATCCCGGGCACATCCATCCATATGGTATGGGGGCCCCTCTGCATTTTTACATCTGGTGCAATGGGCTTGCCATTTTCCCCCATCAGGGCCAATGCGTAGTGTAAAAATTTACCCTTGAAACCCAAATTTAAATCTGTATAAAATGACCCCTAGCACAAATTACTGGGGACCCCCATGACCCGCCGCTTTTCCAAATGATGAGGCCAGTCGGAATGCCCCCCACACCACTTCTCAAAGGCCCTTTTTTAAATAGAGGGCTGAACCTGCATTTTGGGTTATAAAATGTAGACACTGGTTTTATTTGTTTCCCCACGTCGAGCACTCTCCCCAAAGTGCCACACTCCAGTCGGTAGCGCCCCCCCCAAATTGTTTAAAAAAGGATGCCCAACTGGAAATATCTAAAGGGGCCCCTTTTGTAAGTTGAGCATTCGCCAGTCCTGGAAATCGGGAAATTTTCCCCATCCACATAAAAATTGCCCAAATTTTTAAATCCCCCTTTGGGGCCCCAATTTTCAAAGTTCATGACCCCCAAATTTTAAAAAGCCTTCCCGTTGCCCCCATAAGGGCATGTACGGGGCCCACGCTCTCCTCCCCTTCCCCCCATAAAAACCAAAAAAATCTCTTCCATCTGAACTTTTTGCCGCCATAGGGCAGTGTAATGCCGGATGGGGTATTTCCCTGTCTGTCCTAAATTAGCAATTGCCTCATAGACCCCACCAAGGCTGCCTCAAGTCCCCCCGTGGATTATTGGGGTCTGCTGCAACCCACCTCCGCTAAAAGCTGGACCCGACGTATGTGTAAAACCCGGGAGCGCAACCCCCCTTTCCCATAGAGACCCCTCGGTATTTTTCCCCATCCTGGGGGGTTCTACCCCCCAGAGGAATGAAAGAAATCTTCGTTCCCAGACTGAAAAGGGCCGGGGAAAAACCCATAGGACCCCGCCATCAAGTACAGCACTTAGGAAAAAAGGCCATTTTAAAAATTTGATGGGCCCAAAAGAGATAGCGGTAATAAATTCCAATTTGCCGTTTCCTAGTCATTGGTCACTGCAACTACAATTTAAAAGTCCCAAAAACTTTTACATTTTTATGAATCGTATCCCGAGTTTTTAATAAATTTTTGCAATCTCCATTACATTTGGGGAAACATCCTCGTGCTGGATTCGTTTCCATACAAAATGCCTGACTTCCCCAGTTCACTTTTTAGCCCCGAGAAGGCCCCCATGGGGTTTACTACATCAAAGGGCACCCAAGGAATCTCGGGGTTTCCCCGGTACAAAAATAGTTCATCAGCTAAAAAGGGAACTTCTCCGTTTTTCCCCCTGTATCTCCAGCTTCTATCAACGGTTTATTATTTATAAAAATTTGAAAAAGGGTTCAAATTCCCAAGGCAAACAATAAGGGGGGATAGGGGACCCCCCTGTCGATTTGCCTCCCCAACTGAAATTTGTCAGACATACTCCGTTCACCAGCACTCTCGCCGTTGGCTTCGATATAGGATCTAAAGCACTAAGAATCGCAGGGAACCCCGGGGGTTTAACACCTCCCATGAATTCCACTCTATGGGTCGAATCCCTTTTATTTCGGTGACGAAATCCCCCTTTCCCCCCGCGTTCTCTGGGTTACCTGTAAATTTGAAAAAAGTCCCCTAGATTATGTCTGTAAATTTCCCGGGATAAATCCGGATTGGTAAACCCCGACATAGAAAAAGAATCATAGAATTAAGTCTCAGCGCCGGGATTTTTGGCTAGGATTTTTGGTCAATATTGATAAGTGAAATAGGAGGTAAGATGCAGAGCTCAGACGGTTTGCCCTTCTTGTGTTGCTATATTGTTGCCTGTACTGTGAAAAGGGGAAAATTGTCCTCCCTCAAAAGTGTGTTAAAGACCTACCAATGGGGGTGAAGCTCTTCCATGTACAATTTAAACCTTTCCCAGGGGGATCCCCATCCGGGCCGGAGCTTTATTAGGCCCATCAGACAAATTTGTTTTTGGGATTTCACCCTCCTAATGGGCCCCACCCAAAAGTTTCCCTTTTCCTCAATTGAAACATGGCTTTGAAATTGCCCCTATAAAATCTTTAATTCCGTGGGTCAGTGTGTTAAGCTTAGAGGAATATCGTCTCGTAATATCTGGAAAACTGAGGGGCTATTCCTGGGGGTCCTCACTTTTTTCCCCCCTTTAAATTTTTTAATCCCAGCAACTACCGTCTAGGGTTCCGTTCGGCCAAAAAAAGGCCAAAAACCCCTCCCATTCTTACCCCCCTCGGGAATATGTATTTTTTGTTCAACAGTCGTTTTTGGGTTTTGGGGAAGGAGCAAGTTTAACCCCTTTGTTTCCTTTCACCCTTCCTTATTTTCCTCATCAGGTTGTCCCGTTTTCACCCTCTGCGGGCCCAGTCCCCTTCCAACTTCCCTTGATCTTTAAGGTAGCTCTATGTGATGCTATGCATTTGAGGGTCCCCCTAGTCAAGCCTTCAGGGCGTCCCAGTTTAAAAGGGGTTCAGCAATCCCTCTTGTCTTCCCCCAAATAAGGGACTTCCCTCCCGGCATTTCCCCTCCACAGAGGGAAACCCTCTACCCAATTTTGGGGTTAAACCCCAGCTTTTCCCCTGACCCCACCGACTGCTGAATACCCGCACCAGTGGGGGGGCATGGTCCGAGATGCCTTGGGAAAATAGTTCGTCACCACAGGGGAAACATCCCCATTTGAAAAGCAGATCTAGGGCGGTTTGGGACCCCGAGGTTCCCAGAGTAGCACGAAACTGCCTGTCTGGGGGTTTTTTTCCACCTCCACACCCCCGTCAGGCCACACGACATAGCCCATGCCCCCTAAAGTGGGATATGTTTTGGTTTGGGCGAGGGGGGGTCCTATCCCTGAACGGGGTTTGCGTTAAAGTCTCCATACCAGAACGGAACACAGGATTAATACCAAATATTCGCTAAGGATTCAAAACGAATAGAAAAAGGAGGTGGCAATATACCCCCCCTAGGACATTTTCCATCCCCGTATTTGCGCATTGCACTTTTGACCTACCAGGGTAAATGTGAGCATGAACAAATAAAAGGGGGGTTTTTTTTGCCCCCAATATGGAGACCCCTCTAGATAATTGGTTACCGCTTTGGAAACCAAACCTATCCATGGCCTTTGAGGACAGAATTTTTTTTGCCCTCTCAAGTGGGTTTTTGCAATACAACTATGTCCGGGGTTATATGCCCGGAGGAAAATTGAACACTAATCCCCTTTTGTTTTTTTTGCAATTTGAGCCCCCGGGAATTCCAGATACCTTTAAAGGACGCCATTTAAAAAGTTGTAGGCCAAATCTTTTTCCGGTAGGGTAGCCCCGGGGCCCCGGGGCCCCCATGTAACCCAGCCCCCCAAAAAAACCCACACACCACACAATTTTTTAAAAACCAGTACATACTATAAACATTACCCCCCCCCCGCCTCCCTCCCCTCCCAAACCCCAACCTGGATGAGCTTTTGTACCTAAACCGTTTGTGAAAAAACACTCTAACTTTTTTCCTCCATAGGGGAGCGTACCGGGAAATTTCAAAAAAGAAAACATTCCCAGATAAAGAAGTGAGACCACCCCTTTTAAAAAATGACTAAGGTTCATACCTCTGAGCTCCCTACAATAGAAGACCCCTCTAACCCCAAACCCGGCCCTTCCGGAGTATGGACGGTTTTTACATTTTAAGATGGGGGTGCCCGTATTTAACAAACTAAATCAAACTCGGAAAAAAAGACGCCCAAATTCTTCTAAAGCCACCCCCGAAACCCCTCACCCCAACACTGGGCACTTAGACCGCAGTAAAGACAGTGCCCCTTGCTCTTCTGTCTCTGGCCTATCTGCCATCTTGTTCCCCGGAGTGGTAAAGAAAAAATGTCTTGTCTTTATCTTGGCTCTTAAACCCCTGGGATACAACATGGAATATCTCAGTCCAATTTCTCTTAGACGGTTTTGACCCTGGTGAATGTGCCTCTTCCTTTTGGGCCTCAGTTGTGTAGTCAGGAAAAAAGGAGAGACGCGTATTATCGTTTTTATCTCGCCTTTTCCCTTTCGCTGTCAAAATGCGTCACGGTTCCCCCGGGAGGTTGAGCACCTTCATGATAAAAGGGTGCAGGAGATCCCGGGGGGGAGCGGCCTGGTTGGGAAAACGGTGCGTCGTTCAATCCGAAACATGAAGACAAGGGATTGGGTCTAGAAGTGTCGGGTCAATTTTTGTAAATTTTTCTGGAGCACCCCCCCGTCGCTCCGGGAGACCAGTATACGAAATTATTCCTGCGGTTGCGGGTTTTTGCGTCCCCCCACCCCGTCTTGAGGTTTTTGTCTGTTGTTGCTTTTTTTGTTGTAATCCTTTTTGGGGGGTGGGCGTAGTTCTTCATTCATTTACGACGCTCCGCCTCTGAGGTTTTTCTTCACTTGTCAATGTCCTCTTCAAAACTTTTAGGTCTGCCTGGATATGATCTTTTTTAAATGTCGGCGTCTGGCAGGAAGCAAAAGGCACATTTTTTTTCTGTACCAGGGGCTGATGAGGTCGTAGCCTCCTCCTTTTTATCATAGGTCGGCCCTGAAAAGTATTGCAGAGGGGTGGGAAACCCTTTGTGCGGCCCATGAGCACACCCCAACAGGGTAGGTCTTTTGTATGCGAAAAAAATATAGACTAATCGCACTGGTCTGCCCCCCGTTGGGATAGAAAAACTGCAGGGTTTTGCGGGTCTCATAAGGATTAAAATTGTGTGCAAGGGGAAGTTTTTCTGGTTAATCTAAGAGCTACAGGGGGGAAACTGTGGGTTTTTTCGAATACAAATAAATTTTTTCTCCTGTCAAAGTTCTACTGATGCGATCCCAGGGGCTCCCAGGGGGGCTAAGCCCGGCATTCCGGGGAATTTAGATGAAGCAGCCCCCCTTTTCACATCCCGGCCCCAGGAGAAAGGCAAGAGTCTTAGTTTTGGCTATAGGGGGGCCCTTTTCAGCCTCCCCTTCATGCCCCCTTTTATCTATTGAGCAGGGGGGGGGCCGGGGGTTTGGGGGAGCAAGGGTTCTGTATTTCTCCCGCCCAAATTTCCCCACGGGTCTCAGATGCAGGGGCAACCAGGATAATAGTCTCCTCTCTCTGCTGCTCTCCTGCCCAGCATAAGCGACCTCTGACTGTTTGCAGCAGCAATCACTGGTCCACAGTGATTTTTGCGGGGGGCCCCAAAATGCGGTTGGGGTCCTCATGACACTCGCGTCCTCCCGGTAGGAATTTCAGGGGATCAGGTCAGGGAATCAGGATGTAGCAGGTCGATAGAGAGCTCTCACTTTGGGCCTCCGATGCCGGAGCCCCCCAAAACCAATCTAACGTTCTTGTTCCCTCTAAAAGATTTACTGGCACAACCTAAATCCAAAAACACAAACAGCTCAATTTTCTACACAATTTTTTCTTAACTAGCCCTTTGAGGCAAGTATATCAGTTAAAAAAACATAATAGGGGTGCTGGGGTTTTAAGTTCGGACTGCGCCTTTTCCCTTTTTCCCCCCTTTTTTCTCTGTTGGGAAGTGGTGGTGCGCAAACATGGTCCCAAAAACCCTCTTGCCTTTTTGTTACAGTCAAAACAATCCCTATCACACACAAAAAAAGACCTTTTCGAAAAACATGGAAGGTGAAAAGGGTTGCTGTTTCCCCCTCTCCAGAGGGGCCCCCAACACCCCCACCCAAAGAATTACCAAACACAGAATGCATTCAGAGACCCGAATTTGCCTACTCTTCACCAAGTAAAAATCAATGGACTCCACCCAAAAGAGGTTGTCTAGAAGAACCCCAAATCTGGTGAAAACCCCGCAGGACCAACGCGAATCCCCCCCCAAAACTCAATACACATAAAACAGAAAAAACCCCCTTGGGAAAGCATATGACAGGGTTGATAAAAACAAAGGGACCTTTACCTGTCAGGCCCTCCAGAATTCGGGACCCAGATGCACCCAACCAAGAGAAAAAACTTTTTCCAGAGTAAGAGAATTTTAAAAAATTTACCCGTACTTTTCCTGGGAGCGGGCCGTTCCCTCCCTTTGTCGCGGTAATACTCTTGCCTGCATCGTTTTTGGATGTATATATAATTTTATATATATATATATTAAATTATATATATCCTGTTCACACGGGGCAAAAAGTGTTGAGATGGAACCCCAAAAGGCTCTAATTTCCAGGGGGGGATCAAATCGTATATTGTTGGAAATGCCAGGGGAGAGAACTCCAGCCGAACTTTCTCAAAAAAAGATTCTCCAAACTTTATTGCACAGACTCAAATTTTAACAGGTTGGGCATGTAACATTTTAAAACAACATGTTAAAAATTACATCCACCCCCTTTTTTTGGTTTCTTATCTACATTTTAAATGACCCTCCTTTTTTTTGAGAGAAAAAAAAAATAACTAAGGCAGGGCCAATTTGCTTATGGTGTGTCTGAACAAGCCCTCTTGTGGGTGGAAAAGACATTACAATAATACTTCTTAACAGTTTTCCTTTACAAAAAAGTTTATATGTCCCCCATTGCTAACACATTAAAAAGTATGGGTTTTTTAAAAGGCAACTTTTACATGCAATATATAAGACGTTTGGGGGTATTATACTGTTATACTAAAATAGAGACACAAAGGATCAACATTATAACTTTGTTCCCCTCCAACAATCAAATCCCCAATGTTATTGGGTTGTTATTTCCTTAGCTTCTTGGTTGAGTAATTTAATCCTATAAATTAGAATACTGATCTGTGATAGGAGGGGAAATAAAAAAAAACAAAATTTTATTTTCCAAATAAATTTTTGTTATTTCTTATTGTTTACTGAAGTTTTTATTTGTTTAATTTTATTGCAAAAAATTGCGTTTGTAATTGAAAAATTTTATGTGGTTCGTCTCAGAACAATATTTTAAATTTTTCCCCAATACTTTTATTTATTTTATTTTTAAGGTGGTTTTCCCCCTTTTTCTGAAGACCAAAAGCAAAGATTGTTGATGGATAACCTGTATGAAAAATTTTTTAGTGAAACAAATGTCAATTTATGACAAAAATAAGGCCTATATTATAAAATAAAAAAGTCACTTTATACCTCTTCCACACCCAAATGTTTCTTCATTGTGAAAATTCCATACAACTCTTCCTACTCAAAGGCACTGATTTAGTTATGCATCAAAGCGTAACATTTTGTAAAAAGGAAAATAAATGAATAAAGTTTGTATTTAAAAGACTAATCCAAGCAGATTACACACCACCTTCTTAGGAGAAAAAAGAAGTTTAGGATTTGGATAGTTTAAACTGACAAATGTCCTAGAAAACAGGGGGTCATACAGTATCCTCTGTGATTTGGTAGCAGAATTAACAATGTTAAAAAATGTTACTGGTTTCCCTTTGGGTTATTTTTGTTTGTAGAGAAGACAGTAACAAACAATGATTTCCTGATGTAATTTGCAGCTTCCCATCTGTTTCATACAGAGACACAGAATCAGAAAGTTAAACATTTTGGGGGTATGTAGAAATTTTTTAGGGTTTAAGATTTTTTTTTTTTTTTTTTAAAATGTTTTTTTTAAAGGGGGAAAAATAGTTAAACATTTATAATTGGCACTATGCTACAAATTTGCAAATAATAAGTTAATACCATGATACACCTTAGTCCGTACAAACATTGTAACTGAAATGCGTTGCATTGTCCCCTTAACTTTTTCAAATTTTCTCCCCAGCCTATCTTGAGCCTTAAGCCAGATCATGACATTTAGTCTACGAGGAATTGCATCCAACATAAAATGAGCTATGGCCCCCCGCCCCCCAACGAACCCAACAAGATATGCACCGTTTCCTCCCATGTTAAAACCCGATGTCCAGATTCCCCAATGTGCCTTTTAGCTGTTTCTATAAGATAGTATTTGGTATATTTGAATGGCTCTATCAATGATTTGATTTCTTCTGCATTATACTGTTTAGTTCAGAACCTCCCTGCTTCAGTGTCCTTATTGCCAATCGCCAGAAGCTTTTCCAGATATAAGACTTGACGCAGGCATTCTGTGAGTTCAGGTACTGTTGGAACAGACTTGTCTATCTAATGTCTAAGAATGCATTTCTTTGCCGCTAACAAAGTAACATGAACTCCCTTGGATTTAACAAGAGCCCTCTCTTGTCCTTCTCCTATTGACTTTTGAGTGACAAAGTGAAATAGCATATCCTGGGGGTTGAACAGGATTACACAATCCCAAGTGTCTGCAAGAAAATGTTTAACTTGATGCCAAAACCTGCTAATAACAGGGCATTGCCACTTACAGTGAAACAAGTCAGCCTTCTCCAAACCGCACTTCGGGCATGCTGTTAGATGATTAGGCCGTCCTGGACCGTGAGGACTGTTATCATTTATGGCTTTATGCGCTAATCTGAAAAAAATCTTTCCACTGTTCACTAGCTATCGATTTTCGCACCAATTGCATACCCTTTAAAATTTTATATGACGGCTCGTTATCGCAAAGTTGAGACTCCCAGTACCTAAAGGGCATGTTCACAAGATGGATTTGGCCGCGGGTCCTAAACTCACCGGAAACTTGCGTTTCCCTACGCGGGTGTGGGGCGGGATTTGAGGCGCGGCTTCCGGCGAGGGTTTGCCCTCATGCAAATTAGTAGGGAGGGGGAAAACCGCGTCGCCAGCCGCAAGGCCGCGGCATGTGAATATTAACGCGGTTTCCCATAGGAAACCATGTTAATAAAGTGGGCGTGATTCGGACGTGGTTTTGGCAGCGGAAACCGCGTCAGAACCCGCAGCCATAACCTCGTTCAAATCCATCGTGTGAACAGGGCCAAAGAGTGTATCCTCCAACTTCTCACTGCCCTTGGCTTGGAGAACGGTGTATATCCTGGACAGTAACCCTCTGCTATCGTTTGGTTTAGTGAGCTCAGAAAACTCCTTTGACTCTCCCAAAGACTGTAAGTGAGTGACATTGGATGTACAGAAGTGTTCTATTTGCTTATACTGGAAGATCTGGTTCCTTCCCAATGAAAATCTCAAATTAACGTCTTCCCATTTGAGTAATGCACCCAAAGATTCTGATAATAGATCTCCTAAGACCCTGACTCCCCTCTGTTTCCAGACTTGGAATAGTTTGTTCTCCCTTCCCGGGCGAAAGGATGGTAGATCCCATAGAGGAACATATTGTGAGACATACATGGGACGATTAAACAGCCTCCTTACATGTCTCCACATGGCCATTGTATCTCTTAAAATGATACTACACCTGACTTCCCTAGGATGGAGTCTCAACGGCAGATGTAATAGAAATAATAGACTACAGCAAGATGTGAGCTGGGATTCTAAATCTGTGTTTGAAAACGTATCCATGCCCCTCATCCAATCCCTTGCATGCCTCCACATAGAAGCTAAGTTATAAAGCCAGTTGTTGGGTAGCTGTGCTCCTCCCTTCAGCCTGCTCATTGACAATTTCTCATAACTCACCCGCGACCTCTTGCCTCGCCAAATACATTTTGAGAAGGCCCTTCCGATTTGTATATATCCGCATGCTTGAGTAGTAAAGGTATATTCTGTAAGGGATAAAGTAATCTGGCAAAACTAATCATTTTGATTAATTGAATCCTGCCTATAATAAATAATTAAAGGTCTCTCCATCTTTCTAGTTCCGCAACTATTTATGCGAACAATGTTGGATAATTCAGTTGGTACATGGATGCTACTTTTGAACCAATTTTGATTCCTAGATATGTTAAATAGGAGCGGACCACCTGCACTGAATGAGGGAGGATGTGATTGTTGTGACCCAGCGGTAATAACTGGCATTTATCTTTATTGACCTTGAATCCGGAAAACTCTCCGAACCTGGTCAGAGTTTCCAGCACTTCTTTTAACTGTCTGATTGGATCATTCATAAAAAGGAGAATATCATCAGCGAAGCATACGATCTTAACTTCTCTGGATCCGACCGTTATCCCCCTAAAAGACCCTGTGCTTAACAAATGTAGAGCTAGAGGCTTGAGAGCAATGTCGAAGAGCATGGGAGACAGCGGACATCCCTGTCTCGTTCCCTTTTGCAGATTAATGGGGGAGAGATAAAACCTGGTGTATGTACCCTTGCTTAGGGAGTGTTGCTGTGAGATAATTCCTGAAATTTCCTAAAAAGCCCATTCTGTCCAACACCAAGTTCAGCCAACTCCAATTGACATTATCAAAGGTTTTCTCTGCGTCTATACTCAGTAGAGAAGCCGACATTCCACCCTGGGGATTCGTATCAATAAAATCCTGTACTGTCAAGACTGTCCTAATGTTTTTGACACCTCATCTTCCTTTAATGAAGCCCATTTGGTGTGGCCCTATCAATTTTGTCATTATGATTGGTAATCTATTTGTTATGACCTTTGAAATAATTTTGATGTCCTGATTGATTAATGAAATGGGACGATAAGACTCTGCCATCAGTGGATCCCTACCTTTTTTAAATAAAACTTTGATATAAGCTGTATCCCCAGAAGGCAACATCCTACTCTCTTGTATTATCTCGTTATATACCTGCACTAATGTAGGGGCAACCTCTTTATGCAACAGCTTATAAAAGTCACCTGACAGGCCATCAGGTCCCGGTGCTTTGGCCGAAGGGATGTTTTTGATAACCGATTCTATTTCTTCTTTGTTGATCTCCGCACTCAGCATCTCTCTATCCTCATTGGAGAGACCTTTTAATCCAATACCCTCCAAAAAGGATTCCCCCTTGGACATATCACACGGTGCCTGTGAGTATAGTTTTTTGTAATACGCCTCTAGGATTTTATTAACTTTTTTCGGATCTCTCGACACTGCCCCCGAGCCACCCACCAATACCATAATGTTGGTCTGCCCACCCTAATCCTCTCCAAGTTCGCCAAGAGCCTTCCTGACTTGTTACCTAACTTGGAGAGGATCTCAGTTTATCACTGTAGAAGAGATCTATGCTCTTCTGATGGAAGTCAAATGCTTCCTTGGCTGCAATTCCAGCTCTTTTTATTCTCCTCTGTTGGCTGTTACTGGAATTTAGTATAGGAATTTCTTAGATTAATTGTAAACTTAGCTCTCAGATCTTTTTTCTTTGTCGCCTTGTAGGCCACAATCCTTCCCCTTAGGACAGCCTTCCCCGTGACCCAAAAAAGCCCAGCGGTTATTTTGTGTGTGTCATTGTCCCATGAAAACTCCTCCCACCATCGCCTCAAAAGCTCCCGGAAATGTTCGTCAAAAATATCTGTGTCCCTAGGATGCGATTCCCTTAATGACAGCAACATCGGGGAATGATCCGAGGTCCCCTATTTCAATTGACTCCTTTTGTGTCAAAAGAGGCTGGTTAGCCAGAAAAAAGTCGAGCCGAGACCAAGATAGATGTGCGTGAGAGAAGTGCGTATACTGTCTTTCTTGCGGGTTCTATAATCTCCAGATATCCCCCAAATCTTTTGAGTCACAAAGTTCGCTGAGCAAACTTCGGCCTATTCTTCGGACTCCCTTCTGATTCCCTGTACGTTTCCTATCTTCCCTCTCATCCATCACACAATTGAAGTCACCCCCTACTAGAACGTTGCTTTGCTATTTGAGTATTCAGCTGATGAAAGAATACCTTATCCCGGGTATTAGGCGCGTACACGTTAAAGATGTTAAGTAATCCTGCAGGAGTCTCTACCTTCACTTTCATGAATCTTCCCTCTGTGTCTGTCTCCTGAGAGATAATGAGTGTTCTTATTGAACAATATGACCACTCCCGCACTACCCCTTACGGCTGCCGAGCTCCTTACCTCACCTACCCACAACTTTTTCAGGCGATGAAAGTCCTTTTCCTTCAAATGTGTTTCCTGTAAAATGGCAATATCTGGCTTCTGTTTGTTAAGATGACGTAATATCATCATCCTCTTGTGAGGGGACCGTAATCCCCTGACATTCCAGGTTATCACCCGCATGACATAAGGAACCTAACCTTGTGTCTAACCCAGAAAATCAATCACTCAGTGCACATCCAAATCCCTCCCTTAAACAAGAACCCAAAAACGTTTAACCTCCAAAAAAGTCCCCAACAGATTTCCTCCTTTTACCTATAGTGACTTCTCTTTTTTCACGCAAGTTAATCCGAGGCGAAACCTCTAACCTCGACACTCCTCTCAAAATCCTCGCCCCAGACCTCCCCCCTCATACCACTCCTATCCAATGACATGGACCGCAGTCCCCCTAACACTGATCTGGGTGTTACCCCCCACTCCCTAATCCAGACCAGCTCCAACTGAACCCCCATCACAGCAACCAAAAACCACTCCACCGAAACCCATTTGCTTTGCATTGCAATCGCCACCACCCCTGAGTCCAGAAACAAGAACCTAAAAACAATAGCTTAGTGGTTCAAGTAAAGTCAATGTTTTCTCGGGGTCCAAAGCTGGCCCGAGTAGGTACTATTGTTATCATTGTCCTGGCTGGATCTAGATTTGCTCACATGGCGTTGGCTCCTTCTCTCTATAGCTTCTTATCTTTCTGACACACCTTTCTTTTGAGTAAAACCGTCCAGGAACTCCTCAGCCTCCTCCGGGTTATGGCATAGTATCGCTGGGTCTTGATCTGGGAATATTCTCAAAGTGGCAGGAAATTGAAGGTTAAAACGAATTTGTCGGCTGTGCAGATGTTCGAGAATTGTTTCCTTTTTCTTGAGACATCAATGGAGTAGTCCGCAAAGATAAGGAGCTTGTCACCTTTTGTATATCAGAGGGGACTTGTGCGCCCTATAGGCCTGCAATAACTGAGATTTCTTGGAGTAATCCAGGTACTTTACGATCACAGGTCTGGGTTTGTCCAGAGTCCCATCACTAGATGGTGCTTTCGGAGGGCCAATTCTATGTGCTCTTTCCACCTTTTGGGGGGGGGGGGGACTGCAGCTCTAGAAGTTTCGGAATTTCACTGCCGCAAATACTCTGCAGATTTTTAACAGGGATTTTCTCACTGAGGTCAATTATACGCAAATTATTTCTGCGAGACCTGTTATCCAGGTCTTCAACTTTGTTTTGAAGAAACCGAGATCTTCTGACCAGTCTCTCTAGCGGGCTCCTGGCCCCCAGCATGTCATCTTCCACTACACTTACACGCTCTTCCAAATCCCCTATCTGCGAGGTGTGACGTGATATATCTTTATAAATGGCTGATACTGCAGCCGTTACTGCGGCTGTTACTGAAGCAGATATGGTTGCTTCCAGCGAAGCCAAGATGTCCGGAGCTAACAGCTTAGCAACAGCCACCGCCATAGTTTTGCAGGACACTTCAAGCCCTGGGATCTTCTCCTCCAAATCTCCCTGGAATGCAGGTGATTCAATTAGCCCTGGCTCTGCTGCCTGTATAGCTGGTAATGCTCCCTGGGACTCTCTAAGGCTATGTTCACACGGCTTAAAATGGGACGTATTTCAGTCCGTAATTACGCGCCGTAGTGCGCGTATTACTGATGGAATACGTCCCAGTCATTACGGTAATCCACAGTTCTCATAGAGAACTATGAATTACGTCTCCTCTCCCTGCTCGGCGAATACGCCGCGGGGGAAGATAAGTGACATGTGAATTATCAGCGGCATATATGCGCCGCTGGTAATGAATGTCTATGGGCTGACGAGGTGCCTGCCCCCTGCTCCTGCCCCGCCCCCGTCCACACGGTGTAATTGCGGGGAGTAATTATGCCCCGCAAATAAACCGTGTGAACATAGCCTAAGTGTCTGTTGGGTGGATTGACCGCATTCGGTCGA